>VWZK01012754.1:0-87319 GCA_013396935.1 Baryphthengus martii
TTCGTTGCCCTTCTCTGGACTCGCTCCAGAGCCTCAATGTCTTTCTCAGCCTGCGGCTCCTGAAACTGAACCCAGTGCTCAAGCTGCAGCCCCACCAGTGCCGAGTATCGTACCACAATCCTTCCCTAGTACTGCTGACCAACGGTTCCTGATCCAAGCCAGGATGCCATTGGCCTTCCTGACCACCTGGGCACACTGCTGGCTCATGTTCAGCTGAGTGTTAACCAGCATCCCCAGGTCCCTTTCTGCTGAGCAGCTTTCCAGCCACTCCTCCCCAGCCTGGAGCATTGCAGGGGGTTGTTGTGGCCCAAGTGCAGGACCCGGCACTTGGCCTTGTTGAAGCCCATAGGATTGGCTTCTGCCCATCAGTCCAGCCTGGCCAGGTCACTCTGAAGAGCCTTCCTACCTTCAAGGAGAACAACACTCCCACTCAACTTGGTGTCATCTGCAAACTTACTGAGGGCTCTCTCAATCATAGAGCCAATATCCTACTGTCTGCATTTGTTACCTGGCTGTTAATGCCCACACTACTGCTTAGGTTGAAAGAGGCACACTGAAAGGCAAGCAGGAGGCTAGATATCCTGTGAGCATGTTGGGGGAACTTGTTTCTGTAGAGAATTGTCTGAAGTAAAACAAACTCACTGCTTTTGTCCTATAGATCAGAAGATATTTGTCTGTACCATAAAAACAACATTCAGCACAATCAACAGGCTATTCACAAGACAGTGGCCTTCAACTGATTTATTTTCTATTAAATCACAAAAAAAGAAACCTATGTATGACCCCTTTTGGGGGATTTTTGACATTTTGAATTGTTAGAGCTATTTTACCTATTTTAGAACTTAATAGCCTCCCCTCTTACCATAAATGTCTTTTTTTTTTTCCCCCCTTATACCACCATCTGACACAGGATATCTGGTGTCAAGCTCACAACACTGTTAATCATGTTCTATAACTACCTTGCCAATCGGCTACGGCAACAGCCATTAGAAAATCCATCACCCATGATTTCTCTTGCCAAGACCATCTGATGGCAATGGAGCAATTCACTCTGCGCATCTTTCCACAGTTGACAGTGGAGTTTTATCGCACAGTTGTAGAACATCAGATGGGCTTGGAGGGTACAGCAAAGTTGTATTTGCTATGATGGAGCCTTGCATAAAATGAGGGTGGAGATTTGCAGTGAAAGTAGACATATGTCTACTAAGAGTGGGGGTCTGAAGAGGAATTACGCAGAAAAGCTACAAAGATGCTGAAGTGTAAAATAAATAAAATAAAAAGCAGAGGTAGTTACAGTTGTATTCTAAATGCAGTTTACTTCTATTTTCTTTTTAGTATGCTTCATAAAGCAACACCCCCACATCAAAAATAATTGGAGTTAAAAAACAAACAAACCAGTAACATTTTCTCTGAAGTGATCAGCAGGTGCTCCACTGTAAGTGTTCTAAAAATGAGCCTTTCCAAACAGGTAGCATCACAATGGTCCTGGGATATCTAATACACTGAAAACATGTTTCATCTCCAGAGCAAAAAGAAATTAATGAAACAGCGAATAAGCCAAGTTTGATGCAACAGAAATACATGTCTGCAATTACCCTAAAACCTTTGTGACCCTGCCTGGCCATGGAAAAAAAAAAAAAAAGTCATCTTGCCCTTAAATTCTACAGTCAGTGGATTAGTTCCAGAACTAATCCAGGTCTGTGATCAGGAATGCTGATATACTATCTTTGTACCATCAAAGTAACACCTCCTGTAACAGATCAGGAGAAAGGCTGCCCAGCTGTCGAGTAGTTTGGATACGTGGCATAGTGCCCAGTAAACCCAACGTCTCGGCTGCAAAGTGCCCACGTCCATGCAAACTCAATATAGCAATGTAGCTACTGTATAGAATATACTTAATCAGATAATGACTAAGAATTAAATTTCTTCTTAAAGAAAAAAGAGACAATGCTGCCAGTCCTCAGAAGCACTGCCAGCTAAATTCTCATGTTCAAAGAAAATATTGATCCCAGAAAGATCATTAATCACTATGGCCTCAAACAACCTTGGCCAGTGACCTTGATGAGGCTGAATCCTCCTCCTGATAGTAGAATGAACTGCTTACTCTGTACAGACACAGAGCAGTACAAGGCTTCGGAACAAAAAAAAAAAAAAAAGATGCAATTTAACCAGAAGATATTAAGGAACAATTAACAAGCCAAGCAATGAGTGGTTTTAAAGAAACAGAAAAAAAAAAAGCCACAGCTTATTTGGGGCTTTTCTGGTTTTGCTTCTCTCTTTGTATTGCCTTGTAATCCACCCTGGGTTTTCGGTCATGGGTATTTTTCCCTTTTCTTTGAATGACTTTGTTAAAGTGAGACTATTACTTTAATTTTCCATGTGGTAAACATTCACTCTTTTTCAACTCGGTAGTTCATATCAAATATGAAGTTGCCACTTCATATTTGATATGAACTACCAACATGATACGGGTGACTGGTTGTCAGTACTAACGATTTGACTTATAGTAATGTGAATAGAATTGGTGAAGATTTCATTGTGGTTTACCTTGCATAAATTCTGAACAAATATGATACTTCAAGTGAATTGTTTTTAATGGGCCATTATCTTATTTCAATATTATTTCTTCGATCAGAAGACAAAATAACTCGTGTATGGAAGTCTCTTCCCAGAAACTGGGACATCACCATCATTTTAGAAACACCTTCTAGAAGGAATTTTGCAGAATTCACTTGTGAAAGTCAATTTTGCAACACCAAAAAGGTGTTTCGGTCTCTAATGGAACATACCATAAGCATTAAGAACTTCAGCAAACTTCTGGAGACAAAAAAATAAGTATTATTTCAGAACGATATGCCTTCATAGACCTCTACTTTATCCTAACATCAACAGAGCGTACTCATAAAATTTTCTTAGTTTTATACATCATCAGCTTCTGCATTGCCTCAGGCGTGAGGAATGAACAGAAGAATGGCTAATTCCTTTCTTGCCAGACACAGCTGAGAGCCTGGCACATAGTGCTGCTTGTACATTAACACCAGCACACAGAGTTAGGAGTTAGAAAAGAGTGTACCGGTAAACCTGTCCTGTCCCTGGTTTAGATAACATAAACCTTAAAGAATGTAGATGGAAAGTCTAATTTGGACTTCTATGTTTACCAACATCTATGCTTATTGCTAAAAGGGATCAATACCATTCAATATTGTAGCAAATGTAATAACACCAATTATTACTACTAGTTCCTCCTACTATACACACACAAAAGAAAGAGAGGAAGAAACAATGGGGATGTTCCAGGACACGGAGCATCAGTAGTGTCAACATTTCAGTCAATTCATCAGAGTAGACATATTAAAAACCATGAGGTGGTACCTCGCCAAAGCCAGCGCCCGGTTTACTCTCTCCTCGAGGCCTGTGGTTCCCAGTGCTTTCCACATCAGCCAGAATTTGAACGCATCTGGACGCCTGCTGCACTGAATGGACTTGTCACCAGTGTCATAGCTGACATCATAGAACTTGTCCTGCTGGAACAGGTATGCGGCCTTGGCGGAGTAACATTTCTTCAGGAGGCCCTACGAGACACACAGTTGAGACTTAGATTGCAGACAAGCATTTGCAAATCTTTATCTTCACAAGAAAAAGCCTTTTTTTCCTGTCTGTACCAACTGCTTTACTAAGCAGAACTGGATGTGCAGGAAACTATCAGAAGCTTATAGTGTGGTTTAAGCACGCCAGATGAACCCAGTGAAGTCAGCACTGATAACAAGGAAACTTTTTTTGATTATTTTCTTCCAAATGTCACTGAAGAATTATAGGTTGAAGAGGAGTTCTGACCAAGCAAGGTGGAGGAGAAAGAGAAGGGAAGAGAAAGGGAACGCTGCAGAATAGAGTTTGGGCAGGGAGGACAATCAACAAGGAAAAAAATCCAATCTAAATTTTATGCTCAGGAAAGCGGTCACTCCTTGATTGCTACTGTTTCAAATGTAATAGACATAAATACGCTGAAGACATAAAAAGTCATCTCAGTTTTCCCAGTCAGATGATGGGAAAAGTAGAAGGAAAAAAAAAAAGCATGCTTTCTAACTCAACATACTCAGTCCAAAGATGATCCCAACAGTTTTCCACACAGTAACTGAGCTGCTCCATCTTTTCAGAAGAATTGCAAAAGTTTCATTAGAATGGCCGCATTTGACAAGTTTGAGATTCTTTCTTCAGCATTTTTTATCTTTCTACCCCTTGGACAGAGTCTAATGGCAGTGTTCTGGCTTATACCGGGGCTGTTAAAGTTCAGAAAATGAAAATACTACGGAGGTTCCAGTCCATTATGAAATTTCAAATAGCCCTTGGTTTTGAAGTCTACGGATAGCTGTTGTGTTCTAATTAATGGTAAACGGAATAATTCTTGATACTGAAATCAATAAATAAGAGCTCCAGTTTCATAACACAACATATTTTTCTCATTGATCACACCAACAGCAAGGATCTCTTTCCATTTCCATTTCTAGCTAAAAGTGAATTTCAATTTCATTAACAAAACATCTTTTCCCTCAAGACAAACATCTTCCTGATTTGTCTCATCTGAAGCACTAAGGACGATCTTTTGAATGGAGTACTTGAAAATTCTCCAAAGCAGTGCAATGCAAAAGGCCATGCCTGTAATCCACTTCAAGCGGTGAGAAGGAGCTCTCAGTTGTGTTCCCAAGTAGAAAGCAATGGGAATTGAGTATTTCCTGCAGCTGCCCTGGAAAGGAACCAAGGAAGTAGACTTCTCTGTGACACTGCTAATGATGAGGAAGAGATAACACTGTAGATGGCCACTATCATCACCTTCATCAGTTATATTCTGTGCTAAACTGGGAATTCATTTGTTACATTCTTTGAGACTTTATTTTTAACTAATAAGTGAAAATTCTGCTCATTACCTAGAATGGATTGCTAATTACCAAGCCTAGTGGCTACACTCTAAGGAGTCACAGAACTTTGGCACTAGTGATAAATATTAGCTCTCTACTTACATGGTGATAATATTAAGGTTTATAAGGATTATAAAGGTGAAGAGTTTGGAGAACAAGCCCCGTGAGGAGTGGCTGATTGTTTAGTTTGGAGAAGAGGAAGCTGAGGGGAGACCTTCTCGCTTTCTACAGCTACCTGAAAGGAGGTTGCAGTGAGTGGGAGAGGTGTCTTCTCTCAAGTATGTAACAACAGAAATAGAGGAAATGGTGTCAAGTTGCTCCAGGGGAGGTTTAAATGAGATATTAGGAAGAACTTCTTTACTGAAAGAGTAAAGGTGCTGGAATAGGCTGTCCAGGGAGGTGGTAGAGTCACCATCGCTGGAGGTGTTCAAAAAATGTGTAGATGAGGCACTTCAGGACATGCTCTAGTGGGATGGGGAAGGGGTTTTTTTGTGTTTTAAGAATATTTAAAACAACGTTGACATGCTAATGTTTTGAATATTAGCCCATCTAGCTTTGTATTTGAAGAGTCACTGCAATTCATGTCACAGCAATACAAGTGTTTCCTGAGTAAGTCTATCTTATTACAGAAGTGATGAAAGCTACTCAGGGTATGGCAGTGAAAAAGGGACAGCTGTGGGGCTTTGAGTGTTTTAAGCACTAAAGAACTGCTGACATTGATCTGGATTAACCAATCTCTCTTCCCCTTTGGTGAAAACACTTTTACCTTCAAAACAAGTGAAACACGTATTTCCCTTTTCTATCTCTAACTTCTTTGGAAATCATTCCAATTTTGTTTCAATAAGGCTGGAAGATACTCTTTATGAACATTTCACTTCAGTCTATTTTTTTTTATCTATATAGGAAAATATTTAAATACAATGTTTCATTCTAATAATCTGGCTGCAGTGTTTTAGTCCTATTAACATTGCTAAGCCACGTAGCAACCATAGGTACTTATGTCATTTAGGAGCACTGGAATAAGCTCCCAAGTGACAAACTGTTACACATACTCTTCCCTTCTCTTACTGGTATGAAAAAAACCCACATTTTTAATGGGAAACTGGATTCATCTGCTTTTTGTGGTATGGAGAGGATCAAACTGACGCAAGGCAAGGTCTTTCTGCCAAAGTATCTTAAACATGCTTTTGAACTTTTTTTCCCCCTTAAGGACTTACATTCTAACACTTTTAAAAAAGCTAAGAAAGTGCTCAAGTTTGTATGTGTGTCCATTTGCATCTAAAGACCACAGTGGCACATACACAAAACACCTAAACGGCAAATTTTCCAAGAATTAAACAGAGTAAAACATCCCCTCTCCTCTCCATGCAGAGAGATGCTACTACCCAAAGTGTGTCTTGCTCTACAACAGGATCTGGTTGTATGATCAATCATATTTGTGCTTTCACCCCTCAACAGCCAGGGAGTCAGCTCAGCAAGTACTTCCAGCACATCATTGCCCAGCTCTGATTTCAGAGTGGAATAGCATTGCTCTACCAGACATTACACTCCATGCAAGGAGAACACAGAAAGGTTGTCAGAGCCCTCAAGTTGGAACAGTGTTTATAACGTGACTCTAAATGCCAGAGCAGCTTGCGAATAGTTCGTTCCTCTCTGTTTCTTTCCTCTTTCTTCCTGAGAAATTTCCACTATGCAGCCCACAAGTAGTCTAATCATGACCTGGGGCTACATCTATGTATTGGGCCTAATTAGTTAAAGATATAGCACTGAATTCTCCCCAGTCCAGCAATTAAGACACCGCATTAATCTTAGTCAATAACTTCATTCTGCTTGTTTTTCATCCTGGAATAAAGTGATGGGTGGGTAGTCCTTGAGTCTAATCCTCTTTAAGACCACAGACTTTAGTTTAAGGAAATGAGGAGGCACACTTCTCCTTGCTGTCCTGCCATCTCTCATCCCTGACTCGGAGCAATCAGCTCCAGGAGAGCACTAATTAGCATCTAAGCTCTTTGGTCCTCATCAGTTCTTACTACCAGAAGTTAGTAACCAATTACATGATCATCTAAGCACTAGCAGCTCAATAGAAGCTATCAATTGTTTTGAAAGGAATTGATGAAAGTGATTTACAAGCTGTGGCCAAAGAACAGTGACGCCAACCTCAAGGGCTCCGTATCTTCCTGATGTTCAGTCATTCATAACCTATGAACAAGCTAAAACTCATCCCTGATGGTGGACAATGGGCATAAGTTTCACTAAGGCTGAGTTTGAAATGAGGCTTGAAATAGAATCACAGAATGATAGAATCACCAAGTCGGAAAAGATCTCCAAGATCATCGAGTCTGAACTTCCACCCAACACCTCCATGACCACTAGACTATGTCCCGAAGCGCCACATCCACCGATTTTCTGAACCCCTCCAGGGATGGTGACTCCACCACTTTCCCAGGCAGGCTGTTCCAATGCTTAACCACTGTTTCAGGAAAGAAATTCTTCCTGAAATCTCATCTCAACTGCCCCTGGCACAACTTGTGGCCATTTCCTCTTGTCCTGTTGTTAGTTCCTTGGGAGAAGAGGCCAACATCGGCCTCATTACAGCCTCCTTTCTGAGAACTGTAGAGGGTAATAAGGTCTCCTCTCAGCCTCCTCTTCTTCAGGCTAAACAATCCCCACTTCCTCAGCCTCTCCTTATAAGACATGTTCTTCAATCCTCTCACCAGATTTGTTGCCCTCCTCTGTACCCGCTCCAACACCTTAATGTCTTTCTTATCCTGTGGTGCCCAGAACTGGACACAGCCCTCGAGGTGCAGTCTCAGTAGTGCCAAGTTCAGAAGCATAATCACTTCCTTCTTCCTGCTGGACACACTATTCCTGATGCTGGCCAGGATGCTGTTGGCCTTCCTGGCCACCTGGGCACACTGCTGGCTCATGTTATTATTGACCTCTTACTAGTTTCTTTATTAATACAGAAGAATTCCACAGAGAGGTAAGCAGGGACTTTCACTACATTGCAGATTCATGTCACTTTTGTGCCACTTGAGATCAGGGCTCTGTTGTTGGCTTGCTAGGTCTTTTCATTAGTCACAGCTTTTGGAAAGCCCTGGTGATGAGGAAGAACTAGAAGAGTCAGGAAAGAAGGCTCAGCACCTTGACCTGCATGGGCTCTGCCTCCTATCCCTCTTCTTTCCCACTCTGGTGCACCCCTGTAAGGGGATGCAAAGAGGAGCTCTGCCTACTACTGAGATATAGCACTGCTGCAGTCCCAACGGATCACAGCTATTCCGAGGAGTTTGATGAGCTCAGAGATTAAGTGCTGCAGAGCTAGGTGACAAAATAATTCTGAATGCAAACCATGTACAGAAGTTAACTAGTAAGGGCACCAGCTGTAAAATTCGACCACTGGTGAGCACAGTGATGTGGATTGGTTTGACCCTGCTCTTTTATTCACTCTTTATTAATTTTGCGATGAAATTCCTAACAATAGAATTCAACATTTGTACTGCAGTGTAGTAAAACTGACTTGCAATTATTTTCTAATTATTACCACTTATATATTACAGCAATGTAAGCATACAGCATTTAAAAAAAAACCAAACAAACCAAAAACCAAAAAAGAACGGGAAGACTTACAGAGTTGTCTTTCACCAGAAGAGCACAGCACTGAATTCCTGCCAACAGCATTTTATGGGGGTTCCAGGCAACAGAATCAGCTCTGCAAAATTTATAAATGGAGAAAGAGGTGGAAATTGCACATATGAGCATTAGAACATAAAATATGGCCACACGCAATCCCAAAAGAACCACCAGATTTCCCACTCCCCCTTGCCACATCCACAGACTCAGAAATCTGTCCAATTAATAGTAACACATATTTTGGAAAATGCAGCTCTCATGAAGGCCAACAGGCCACACAACTTCCATTTCAGTTCATGGTTAAGTGTACCCATGAACTAAACTGACTTACCTGTGGATGCCATGAAGAAGCCTGCAATGCTTCCTTGATACCAAAGCCGAACCACCCCAAGAAGCCTGTTGGAACATTTATAGAGCCAAGACAATATTATTTGAATAACCTCCTTTTGATAATGCTTCAACTCATCATTTCTGAAGATGTTTTATCTCATTTAAAACTTAGTTTACTAGACAGTCAGTGGGCTAAATTTGACTTTAGTATCACCTGCTGAAAAAGAGATGGCAGCCTGGGGCTGTGCCTAAAATAGAGGAGCTGATGGTTTGTGCCACTATGTGAGCCACAAACTACACTGTCCCTCCTGTGTAGGGAAGGGTGTGATATGAAGTGTCCTTGCCTAATCAGATCCATTCCTGCAACTGAATCAGAGGTGCTTCCTTTCCCCTAGCCTAAAGCTAAGCAGTGAGAGCAGAAAGCCTCATTTTTCCTATTTTCTTCCTGCAAGCTGTTTCCTAACTGAGATATTCACAAGGGAAACAGTAGAGAATTATAATCTCTGCCAATTGCAAAGTCCAGGCTCAAATTTTCCACAGAACTGGGATAGTGGGAAGGCAACAGCAGCATTTCTGTTACCAGCAATCCAATTTAGTCAAAATGGAGTAAGACTTACCAAATCTCCCTCAGGTCATCTAAGAACTAGGTGTGTGCTCTAAGAGTCAGTTAGGCCTTCTCTGTATTGAGGAGCTCTCCACTGAAACTCCTTACCGAGTGTTATCTCTATTCTAGAAACCTTACTTTAGCTGGTATCTATTGCAGATGTCTCTCCATGGACTGTAGAAGGAACTCAGACAACAAGCTTTTATTACAGAAGTTCTGGACAACTGGAGTCAGGGAAGGTGATTCTCACCCATGAATTTTGCAAGAATCAAGATTTCACCCTCCAGTTGCTGTGAATCTTCAGTTCTTAAGCAGTATTTGTCCAGAGGGGAGGGGTGAGGAGAATACACAGCAAACAGTAAACTTGCCATACGTTAGGCATAAAATCTGCTATCTCTAGGAGACAAGAATGGTAAAGGCTCGCGAGGGAAATGAAAGGTTAATGATTTGTCTTAGGCACGTCGTTTTCATTAATGCAGCACATTAATGCAGCACATCATATTTTGTGTTGTCATGCTGACAACGTCCTTGCTGAGGAAAGGGCTGCTGCTTAATCTACAGGTGGGACCTAAGGTAGGGAATTGTTTTGCTCAAACTTCACATTAATCCTGCAGTAGAATCACAGGCACTTAAGAAGACAGAATCACTGGCTTTGTCTGGTTTTAAAGACCTCTAACTGACAGAGGCCGCACAAATTAACCATTTAATTTATGTTTAACGGTAATAATGGTGCTGATTGAAAGTGTCAGCTCTAAACAGTGTCACCTCTTGTCATCCCTGCAGTGATCAGGAGAACAGATCGTTACAGCATCTGTGGGCTACTACGTATTGTCTCTTTCTTTTCTGGTTTAAATAACACCAGTACTTTCAGTCTTTACTCAGTGGTCATCATTTCTAGACATGCTTGTCTTTACCCTTTACTATTTTCTAACTTTTCCCTTGAAGCTCCTCAAACTTCTTGAAATGTAGCTTTTTATTCAGACACAATCTAGATAAAGCAAATGCAGCACCAAACAGAAAGAGAATCATTTTACCTATCTTCTTTATTCAATTCTGAAAGAGATTTAACACTGTTTGAAAATGCTTACGAAAACTGATTGGTGATGTACTGCAAACCCCAGATCCTTTCCTGAAGATCTGCTGTCTAGCCAACAATCCCCAGCCTGTGTTTGTGCAGTTGATCATTACAGCTTAAACTCAGAACTCTGTCTTTATTGAACTGTAGCCTTGTTTTCCTACCTTTTTTTTCTTGAAACTGTCAAGATCTCTGATTTCTAACCCTGTCCTCCCACTGCCTCTTGCAGCAGTTTTATGTCATTTTCCAATTTAGTCAGCGTATTCTTTTTCATCCAAGTTATTAATAAAAATATCAGATAACTTCTAACCTAGGATGGACCTTTGTGGAATCCTGATCAAAATTTTCTCCCCCTTCAGCACTGAGCCACTAGTATCTGCTCTCTGGGTCAGTTTTTCACTCAGTATCACAACTGCAGCTTGGCATGTTCCTCTGGCTCTCTGAGATACTGACACAATAAAGTTAACTGCTTCTCCCTCTCCATGAGGCTATAAAAGGAAGGTAGATCGATCACATTAGACTGACACATTTTCCTTACGACAAGTCCAGCTGAGAGCAATGCAGGGCAGCTCAAAACACAAAAATTATCATCTGTGTCGCATGCAAGGTAATTGAAAACTAGCTATAAGAAAATTACTGTGTTTCATATGCAACAAATGACTTACAGCTGAATGCTGGGAATCACAGCATTTGCAGTGTGATTAAACTAACTACCTAAGCACAGGCTAATAGGTCAAATTTCATTTTCTGCACTGGTGTAGCTGTAGGAAAATAAAATCAAAGTAAGGACCAGCAGGGAAGAAATACTCATACATAGTATTTAAAGCTACAGGAACACAATACATGACACGCAAGTGTTGTAGCTTGAGTCCATATTGATGCAACACAAGAAATTAAGAAAGGCATCATAGATGTGTGACAATGTAATAAGCAGCTGGAATGCATGTATGAATACGGTAAAGTGCACAAAATAAAGGAAGCCTGGTTACAGTCTCTGCACCAAGGCTGTTGGATGGCTCGACTGCTGAGGCAGTTTGGGCTTATTTGTATTATCTTCTAAAAAAAAAACAAAACACCTTTTTCCCTAACTCCCTTTACTCCCTTTTTCTCTTTATGTTTGTCTCCATAAGAGAGATTATCTACTCTTTCTGACTTTATTGGAATTTATCTTCCTGATTTTATGTTGACATTCTCCTTTTTGCCCTTCCCAGGAATCATGAGCTTTATCATTTCATATTTAATGAAAAGAGGTGCCCTAAGGCAAACATATCAATTTTGGGGATCAGAACATATTCTGAAATGAGACATATCAGTGTAAATCTGGAAATAACACCAATGACATTCATATAAGGTATTAGTATAAACAGTTCAAGACCATTTTCACTTGATAATCCTGATTCCCATCAACGATACACGGAAATTCTTAAATTAGACAGAACTTCCCCTGGTTTTTAATCTCGGTTTTAATTGTACTGCATCTATATTTTCCTCTGAAGTTATAGCAGGCCCAAAGAGCAGTACTCACTTGCTATAACTCAGACTGCTTAACACATAAATCATTCAACAAGAAGTCAGGTCTTTTAAAGGAACATAAATCCTCAAAACTTTCAAAAATACTATATTCTTGACTATAAGGCTAGAAGGAGGTAGGCTTGCTTAAAAAAAAAGAAAAAAAAAATCCAACTCTTCAGCATGTTACTTGCACACTCTTTCTGAATGGCAAATGCCTGGTCTCACTACACCTTTACACATTATTCTAGTAAACCTGTTTCTAATGGTGACATGAGTGAAACAAGGTCATATTACAAACGTGCTCCAGTAAAACCATAGAATGGGTTGGAAGGGACCTTAAAGATCACCTAGAGTTCCAATTCCCCTGCCACAGGCAGGGACACCTCCCACTAGAGCAGGTTGCTCAAGGTTCCATTCAACCTGGATTTGAATATATCCAGTGATGGAGCATCCACAGCTTCTCTGGGCAACCCATTCCAGTGCCTCATCACTCTCAGAGTGAAGAATTTCTTTCTCATTTCCAATCTAAATCTACCCTATTCCACTTGCAAGCCATTACCCCTCGTTCTTTCCCCACAAGCTCTTATTAAAAGTCCCTCCCCAGCTTTCTTGTGGGTCCCCTTCAGACACTAGAAGGCTACAATAAGGTCTCCCTGGAGCCTTCTCTTCTCCAGGCTGAACAGACCCAATTTTCCCCAGTCTGGCCTAAAAGGAGAGGTGCTCCAGCCCTCTGAGCATCTTTGGGGCCTCCTCTGGACCTCTCCAACAGATCCATGTCCTTCTTGTGCTGGGAGCTCCATAGTTGGACATAGTGCTCCATGTGGGTTCTCACCAGAGCAGAGTAGAGGGGAAAATGAGCAGACTGTAATTCACATGTAAATGTACATCTCATGTCACTTATTTGGAAAGTTTTCAGTCTTTTCCCCATACTCTGTTCTCATATGAACAGAGCTAGAAACTTTAAATAAAAAGTAAAGAAACAGTTATCCACTCAACTCTTCATAGACAGTGAAAGGAAAGGTGTTAAAAATACTGTTAGAACTCCCAAGAACCATTGAGAGGTTCATAACACGGACCACATCGTAACAGAACAATTGGTCTGCCAGACCATAAACCAAATTTATTACTGGATATTTGTCCTTCTACTGGGAATCAATTAACTTCTGACAACTACATGCACTGTTCAGAGAGAAAATGAACTTTACAATATTCACTGACATTTTTACCTTAGTTTAACATGAGGCAAAACAAGAAGAAGAAAGTTAATTCTTTACAAAACACTATGAACTGCCTACGAAGTATACAGTGCAGAATATCGCTCAGGCTCATCTCACCTAATTTTAGTTATTCCGCTACATGTTGGGACACTACCCCTTGTGCTCCTACAGACATTGGAGATGGCTCCAGCCATGTCTATTTAACCCACCTAAGATCCAACACAAGATTCTTAACACAACCCTCTTTCTACTGACTATACACAGATACACAAGAGACCAGATCCCAAGGACAGAAGGAAACGGCCTCAGGTTGCACCAGGGAAAGGTTTAGTTTGGATACAAGGAATACTTTCTTCCCCACAAGGATTGTCCAGGCCTGGTGCAGGCTGCCCAGAGCAGTGATGGAGTTCCCATTCCTGGAGGCGTTTCAAAGCTGTGGAGATGTGGTTTAGTGGTGACCTGGCAGTGCTGGGGGAACGGTTGGACTTGATGATCTTAAAGGTCTCTGTCTGGGAGACGTTTATTTGAAACACATCGCTGCCTACATGATACTCAATTTTAAACAAAGACTTCAAAAATTTAGAGCAGGTCTCAAAATGTCCACTAAAGTTGCTCCAGAGTCTCTCATTGCTCCATGGCTTTAAATCTAGTCATTCTGGATTTGTGGCATTGCAATTACAAAGAAAATGGAATTTTAGAAAATATGAAGAGACTCAGTTTTAGAAAAACATAATTACAGCTAATACTTTCAGGTAATAAAAAGGCTCAATGATTATTCCATAAGGGTTCAGGAATGGATTTTAATATCCAATTCTAAAATTAGAAATAAATGAGAAAAGAATAATTTCTGAACACTTTAGGAAAACAGGGGGATCTACAGGAAACTCAAATCTGGAAATACGAAACAGAATAATTTATGACTAGTTGAATCAGAAATGCACCTTTCATTGTAACCTGTATGAGCTATACACCACAAGCCTAATGTGTCCATTCTCCAATAGAATGTGGCAACAATCCAAAGTTATATTTGTATATAAATCATCCTTGAAGCATTTTTAGGAGGTTGCAAGAAGAAATTGATTTGAAAATCATTTTAAAATACAACCTGACAATGACAAAATAGTTTGACTGCTTGTCACAACCAAATTATCTGCTGTTTTTCAGCACATAGAACAGACAAATCAGAATGTATTTGTTTGCTATGCAAGCCAAAAAAAAACAAGTTAGTAAAGCCCAACTTACTTCTACAAAGAAACACCAAGTCAAAGAAAAACAGCAATAGTAAAAAAACCAAATGCTAAACAAAACTACCCAGTCTACAAACTCACGTCAACATGAAGCCAGAGGCCATGCTTTTCACAGATATCAGCAATTTTATCCAGAGGATCAAATGCTCCCAGCACTGTTGTGCCTGCTGTAGCACAGACAAGAAACGGTGCTGACCCCTGTAGAGGATTCAAAACAAAAAACAAAAACAAACAAACAAACAAAAACAAAAAAAAAGAAAAAATGTCATTTACACTGCTCATTTCCTCCAGTTTATCTGCAGAGCAAAAGTATAAAAAGGTCTAGGAATGCAGGACAAGGATTTGACAGTCTACATTTTAGTTTCCCAGAAGGTACTGCATTTAAAAGTTCTGAGTCTTTTTTTTTTTTTTTAGAATAACAAACCATACCAACAAAAATAATCAGCCAAAAACCAACACATGCATTTTCCATTCCCAGTTAACACTATGGTAGACTTCACCAGCTTCAGACTGTTTTGACAGATGCTACTTCTGTCAACATCACAACTGACTGGATATTTGTCATCTCTCTCTATACACTGATATTCAGTTCTTCAGCCTTCCACCTTTTACTACCATATTTGCTGCCATTCTGATGAATTAAACAAAGCTGCCAGCTCAGTCGGCAGGCTGTCCATGCAAGGACAGGGCTCATCACTCCAGAGGTTCCACCTACGGGTTACAGTGGCTTTGCTCATCGCTTTCCCATTCAACTAATAACAGCAGGGGTGCAATTGCCATATCAATTGCAATAGGGTCATGTACCCTTTGCAGATGTCTGTGCCTGTGTCCACCTAGGAGCAGAAACTGAATCATAGAAACATAGAATGGTAGGGGTTGGAATGGACCTCTGGAGATCATTATTACAACAGTGAAACTGAAACTCACGTGTCATTCATATAAAAAACACCCCAAAGTACTGCAACAGGGGGTAAATATACCAGTGATTAAGATACACCAACATAGCGTGCAAAGGTAGTGCACAATTTGCTTCCTCTGGATTTGTTTCCTTTTTAATCACAGCCCAACACTGTATTCTACAATAACATTAATTTTAACAACCTTGCAAACATAACTTGATAACTAAGAGCATTCTGCTTAGCTTCTCCCACTGTGACTTCATAAGAAGTCACTCACTTGTTGACATTGGAAGGGTCCTTGAAAGGGCTGCGAGTTCAATTCTCCTGCCAGAGCAGGGTCACCCAGGGCAGGCCACACAGGAACACATCCAGGGCGGTTTGGAAAGTCTCCAGAGAAGGAGACTCCACCACCTCTCTGGGCAGCCTGGTACAGGCTCAGTCACCCTCACAGCAAAGAAGTTTCTCCTCATGTTGGAGTCGAACTTCCTGGGTTCCAGTTTGTGTTCGTTGCCCCTTGTCCTGTCCCAGGGCACCACTGAAAGGAGACTGGCCCCTTCTACTTGACCCTCACCCTTCGGAGATTCGTAAACATTGATAAGATCCCCTCTCAGTCTTCTCTTCTCCAGACTAAACAGTCCCAGGTCTCTCAGCCTTTCCTCATAAGAGATGTTCCAGTCCATCATCCTCGTAGCCTCCGCTGGGACTCTCTCCAGTATTTCCCTGTCCCTCTTGAACTGGGAAGCCCAGAACTGGACACAATACTCTAGATGTGGTCTCACCAAGGCAGAGTAAAGGAGGAAGGAGAACCTCCCTCCACCTGCTGGACACACTCTACTTCTTTATGCACCCCAGGAGACCATTGGCCTTCTTGGCCACATGGGCCCACTGCTGGCCCATGGATAACATTGTCCACCAGCACTCCCAGGTCCTTCTCCACAGAGCTGTGGAAACAATGAAAAGAATCAGTGGGATCTGCAACAACTCCATGAAATGGAAGGCATCAGCCCTAGCAATGACGGTGTGGTCTCACTTGCTGGTAAATTCTTACTGAAGAAACTCCTCCGCAAATTTCAGCATCTGGCCCATAACGTGACAGTGTGGTTACTGAAGAAGCACTGAAGATTTAAGTTGTACAATCGGGGATCTGCGGAGTTCATTTGCAGTGAATTAAATTTCTCAGATGATGTAAGTCTCTCAGCTTTCAAATTAATGTAGCTTTTATATTTTAAAATTTCTTTACAAATCGTAAAAGCAGTGAAAATTAACATTGGAATGAATTTAAATTAATCGCATACATTCACAAAAATCACCAGTCTCTAACTCACTTCTTGGTCATTCATTCTTTGTGCAACCTAACACCAAAGTCAATCAAACTTACAAACCAGCCTGAAGCTCAAATACAAAACACTTGCAAGCGAGGCAAAGATCTATCTGCTGCAGGCAGTTTCTGTTAGCTACGGCATTCTCCCACTGTCACGTCAATGCTCCCCCAGCAGACAGCAGGTAACCTGATTGAATATGGGAACAAGTCCAGGATTTATACAAATTCTAAAGATTGTTACCATTACGTTTTCCCCATCAAGAAGGGAATTAAATTTTTATTCTTGTTGACAACGTAAATAGATCTTCCTGACTAAATTATCTAAAACAAGGCATAAGACTCTCGCTATTCATAGTCAGTGATCTCTTTGTGCTCCTATCACTAGCAAATACATCCTCTATTGTCTAGAGTCATTAGAATGTTTACTGTAATTCATTGAAGTGTCATTCTGTAGAAGCTGTAAAGTCGCACTTGATCAAGGACAGACACATTTACTGAAGCGCTGATGAAATGAAAATCTTCCAATATACCTGTAACATCCATTAAAATGCAAGTGAAATGGTGTTCCTCGGTAAGCAGAGCATTTTAACATAGAACGCTTGTTTTGAAACTGCAGAACACCATACTGGGGTTGTCCTTTTTTAAAACACAAAAAATAAGTCAGAGGATTTCTTTCAAACAACCATTAAATTCCTTGTTATATCAACAAACGAGACTTCTGGTTTTGCAAGAGTAAAGAGCTCATTCTCCTGTTAGCCCGCTTCCGCTTGCTCCATTTTATTTCAGTCTTTTTTTTCCCTAGCTTGCTCAAATGAGTAAAGCACAGGTTATCTTCCACAGATAATGCAAAGTACAGAAAGGGGCAAGCAAGAGAGTTTTCCAGGTCGTTCGGGCCACCATGTATCAATAGTTATCTGCCTAGCAAGAAATTCAAAGAAGAGATGGTTGTTTGGCAGAAGATGTATCTAAACCATATTTTTGTAAAAGCTGTCGGTGCCACGCCAGTGCACGACAGGACAGCCCTGCCTTGGCTTTTCTATCGGCTACAGAAGTGGGTTTCCCAAAGTAGGATTCCACTGCAGGTATTGTTCACACCATGGACACTGCACTAGTTGCTTGGTATTCACAGACGGAGGACTAAAGGGCTGAGCTCTAAATCCTACTGCTCTGACGCACAAACTGGAAGCAAGAAACAAGGTGAGCTAACCAAGCTAAAAGAAGATGCTCTGTGCCTTAGAATTCACATTCAGCCCTCCAAGCTTTCTAAAGGAAATGATGTTGGCTGCAGCCAGCGCTGTCTCACAGATTGCAGGTATATAGGTTAATGTTGTCCAAATGCACACATCAGTAGTTTCCAAACACTGGCCTTTCGACATTCCACATGGCAAAGTCCCTGGGAGAAAAGAGGCACAAGATAGAATCTCTGCACTCTTACTACAACACCAAAAAAGGCCAAATTCAGCATTTGTAGCTTGTATGATAGTTTTAGAGACTAAACCACATGCTGCCGCTCTTGCTCACTGCACGGAACAGAGAAGAGAGTTGCTGTAATTTAGGGAAAAAAACCCACAGTTTTCATCCACCGCTTAAATAAAACAAATACTGCATCCACTTAAAAAAAAGGATAAAGGGCAAAAGAAATCCTAGAAGAAATGTGCTAAACACTTCAGAGCAGTGCTGTACTCAGGCCTCTAATTAGTAGTAAACACCCTGTGGAATTTTTCTCCCTCATAAGACTGTAGCACCTAGAACTCTTGGCTTATTCCACAACTTAGGGCAAACAGACTGCACGTGTAAGAAAGCCTGTTACATTAACTGCCCTGGTGTTAAGATTTCGCTCAGACACAAACACACAGTCTGCACGTGCTCCTCCTCTCTCCTTCATGCTTTCTCTCCCCCTCTCACCTCTCTCCTGGCCCGCTGGACTTGTTGCTCCAGTTCCTCCGGTATCATCTTACCTCTAAGAGACAGACATTTAAAACTTTTTTCAGTTAAATTCAATTACAGTGGATGAGCACAGCACTATTGCGCTGTATAAAAAGCAAAAAGTTCAGAGCCCACAGTCATGGCTTTCGCTCGCTTACCTGGAATCTGTTTTGATGAAGTAAACATTCTCTGTACCAATGCCCAGGAAGGAGGATGCCTTCTTCATGGAGTAATGACACTGCAAATGAAAGAGGCATGAAATAAAAACTGTGCACACAATTAAAACAAAAGAAAGACTGAAATTCCTCAGCAGAGGCAACGGTGACGCTGAAATAAATGTAATAGCAGCTAACAGTCATGACAACAGCATATCCTAACACAAAAAGCAAACCAAAAAAGCTACACCGTACCAAGACCATCTTGTACTTAATGACACACACTGAAAACTGGGGAAAATAAGACACACAAAAAAAGATGTGCACCGTGTTCAAAATATGGACTAAAACAAAGAAAAAAACAAACAAAACTTCCACATTTTTAAAAGCTGGTTCTGCATTAGAAGGAAAAGGAGAAATCTTGAAGTGCCATCAGGTAAGAATTATCAGTTGTTTCGAAAAATTTTAATGGAACTGAGTTAAAAGAATCACTGAATGCAAGAGTTAGGAAATGCATGAGAAGGAATGTGCAAAGGCTATTGAACTCAACAGCCTAGAAGCAACCAACCAAAGACACTGTTACACGCTTTGGTCTACAAGTCCAAAAGCACCACTCCTCGGAAACTGGATGCTTAATTAAGACGTATCTTATGATATACATAAAGTCTCTACCACTTTATCCTTGTAATCTTTTCATAGGCTTTCTCTAAACATCAGCTGTTGGCCACTGCCAGAGACAGGATACTAAACTGGCTCTTAGCCTGATCCAGCTACTCTGTTCATAGGATCAAGGAGCTCAAGCCCCAAGATTTACCAAAGCCTTTAGAACTGGTACAATTAGGACTTCCAAAGCTTTCATAGCCCTAGCTCTGCAGAAGGATCTGAAAATCGTGGTCTTGTGAAAGTTGATCATGTGGACGTGAATCTTAGAAACCATTACGAAAGCAAGCAGACTTTAGATGGGACTCAGCACATCTACAAAAATTAATATGGATTTTTGGCATTTATCAGAAAATGAAGTTACTATTTCAGCAAAGATTTTTAGCTAGATCTCATCACAGAGAGATCTTTGAGTATAGACACATGCAGACCACCTCACACTGTACACTGAATAAAGGGCGTTAGTGTACGGAGCCTGTGAAGTAAGTGTAAAAGAGGCTACTGAAAGGATGTTAGAAATGGGTGTTTATTCAATCAGAAAAGTGGTAAAATGGCTCTGGCAAGAAGCATACTCAAGTCCACAGTCCATCCCACAACTTTTAGAAGCATTTTGTTTCTATTAAACAAATATTCAAGGTGTATCATGGAACCACAGAATGGCTTGAGTTGGAAGGGACCTTAAAGATCATCCAGTTCCGACTCCTCTGCCATGGGCAGGGACACCTCCCACTAGAGCAGGTTGCTCAGAGCCTCATCCAGCCTCGTCTCAAACACTTCAGGGAGGAGGCTCCACAGCTGCTCTGGGCAACCCATTCCAGTGCCTCATCACTCTCAGAGTGAAGAATTTCTTTCTCATTTCCAGTCTAAATCTACCCTATTCCACTTGCAAACCATTACCCCTCATTCTTTCCCCACAAGCTCTTACAAAAAGTCCCTCCCCAGCTTTCTTGTGGGTCCCCTTCAGACACTAGAAGGCTACAATAAGGTCTCCCTGAAGCCTTCTCTTCTCCAGGCTGAACAGACCCAACTTCCCTTTACCTCTGTAAGAATCTGCTCTGCTGTGGATACTGTTATTCCAGCATAAGACCATAGTGTCTTATTCCTGAATAAGAGTGTGCTGATCTCTGCTTAACCCATCCACAAGATTAGCCTGGGAATTCAAGATACAGTAACCTTCTTAATCTGAAGATGCATTCAGATGTCAGAATCACTGTGACTAACACGCAGCATGCCAAACGCCTGCCCACTCATAGCAAGGGAGTCCCGTTTGGAGAAGATGAAGCATCTCATGGCACTACACAGATCTCAGGATCAAGAGACCCCAAATTTTGCATTATCACTGCTTGTCTCAAAAAAATAAAATTGGCTCATTTTTCATATGATTACAAAAGAGGTAAAATAATGCATAACTCCAGCAACCACGAAGATGTCTAGAATTGTTACTTTTCCTACAGGAGGTGAAGCCAGGTGGTTCATTAATTCCATTTTCTTCCAGAGAGTTCACACAAATGCAGTTACTGTGGAACTTAATTATGAAAAATGTACAACATTCTCATGTGTGGGCATGAATACATTAATGGTATTAAAGGATGTCACACTTATTTTGATGAGACAGATCATCTCAAGGGGTTCTTTTGTTTTTTACAAAAAGGTTTCCCCCACCAGCACCCACTTTTCAAATAAAGACACACAAAGACGCTACCTGATACTATCAGGGAGTATCAAGAAAGCTTAATTTTGTAACATGACACATCCACAAAGCCTTTAGGGCTCATTCATTTAGACTGTTACAAGAATAATAACATGCATAGGTGGATAATTAGTCTTACATTACATCAAATTACACCAATAATGGTAATAATGATTGTAGAGTGGCTGTGTGCTGTTCAGTGGAAGCTTGGAGACGTTTTCAACTGATTAGTGAATCAATTAAAAGTTGCCTCCACCACTGATTTCTATCCATTAGGTTCAAATGAAAGGTGTGAAACACCAGGAATAATCAAATTGCTCCAAACTCATAAAGTAGTAGACCTGCAAATTATGTATACTAGTAAACAGGCAATCAACAAATCACATATTCTATTATAAAAAATGGTACAGGAGACAGGAAGAAAGATAGAAGAGGCTTGAACACCTGAGAAATTATACCACAAAAGCAGAGGGAAAGAGAAGAGCAAAGGGAATAGCAAAACAAAACAGGCTGCAAGATACATCATTTCTCGCCTCCACAAACACTTCTGCATCTCTCGAAAATTTTGCCAGGTCTTCAGCAGGCCAGAAAAGGGACATGATTATACTACTACATAGACTTGGAATATGCTATTTTTGATGATAAAAGGTAGTCTTTCAGCTATATTGACTGAAAACATACAACAATTTCTTTTGTTCCGCAGCTATTATTACTAGAAGCTGTTACGCTGAATTACATCACATTATTTTAAGAAAAAATAACCAGAGAACTCTTAGCAGCTCCAGTCAACACAGTGTCAATTAATTCAGTTGTTCATAGTTCCCTTTCAAAAAGAAAAAAAAAAAGGAAAGAAACAGCTTGATAAAAGATACTATTTGTATCTAGATTACATATGTAATTTTCAATACTGTTGAGTTCAGATTACTTTGTTTTGTGAAAGACATTCTTATTGTTAAGTCTGTAGCCATCTGTATTACAAAATGAATGCCTTTGAGCACAAGATCAAATTGGAACGGTGCATTTAAGATGTGCTGCTGAACTATCGCCAGACACAGTTTCCCAGTGACGTTTGCAAAGATAAGGTACTTCCCTCTTGTGCCCACTAAAATAGAAGACAAATTTGTATTTCTTGATTTTGAGAAGTTTCCTTTTTCATGACATTATTATGAGATTGTTTTATTGCTCGTTTTTGTCTGCTCGAATTTCAACACGGCAAGTCAACATTGTGTTCTCTCGCATTCTAACTTTCACGATCAAGTTGCACCGGGGAGGAATTTAGTTTCATTGCATCTAAAAAACTGCTCAGCTCAGCATGCACATTTCAGCTGTTCACACCTCCTCTTCTACCTTCAGACACCTCAAGTTTAGCAGATTTCTACCTTTCAGATCAATGCAATATATTCTTGGGCCAGAATGCAGTTCAGAATGGACTCAAATTGCAAAAAAAAAAAAAGTGATAAAAAAGGTGGACTGACATGGCCGGCTCTAAACTACAACATCATGAAATTAAACGCTGTTTGGTTTAGGATACGAGAGCATACATTTGAGTACGTCTTATACTGAAATAAGGTGTTATTTTATGACACAAATTTTCCATGCTTCACTCAAAAGCATTAACAGAAAATGTTTCAACTTCATTTCTTTCTCAACTGTTTTTAAGATGCCATGTGATGGATTAAGTATGAATTGGCATGCTATTTCATAGACATATTTTTCAGAAAGAAAAAAAATCTATTTTACCTGGGGGGAAAAAAAGAAAAATATCCCTTTATTTACAACATTTAGATTCAGTTCCAAAATACCGATGCTGTCTTGGACAACTTATGTAATGCCTTCATTCCTCAGGCCTCTTTAAAATTAACCTCTCTTCTATCTACACCGCAAACTGTTTGGAACACAAACATAAGAGCTACAATTATTCCAGTAACTATATACTTCCCAGTACAACAAGGTTCTCACTTTCACTGGGGCCTTTATATAGTGGAGTCAGCGCTATTAACCCCTCTGTACCAATCAACTGATAAACTCTTAAAACTGGAGGGACAGGTGAGAGAAAAGAGACTCCAAAAATAGCGTAAGTGCATGAATATAACACAATTTCTCACAGGCAGTTTGGACAGATATTCAAAACTTTAAAACTAGCCACATATTTTCAACTATTTAAAGCAGCACTGACTAAAGATCCAGCAGTTTTTTTTCCAAAACGCTTTGATTCTATGCCACAATGGGTCTGTATTCAGGCACAGGGCAGAGTGGGAGCTGCAGAATCATCTCACAGGTTCAGAAGTGCTCATCTTAGTACAAATTAAACCGGCAGGAAAAAAAACACTTCGACATTCAAAAGCTACACCTCTGGTTCCTGCTAGACTTTATGCTGTGGGAAATCAAAGGCTGCAAATCTGCACAACACACCGCATGCATTCTGCTTCTGCTTTGCCCCACATACAACCTATTCTTGCCTCAGCAGTTTCCAAGAGCAGGAACATCTGGGTATGTTTTCTGAAAGCTTTTGCAGGGAAATTTATCATCGCACTTCTCCCCTTGCTCCACTATTCCACATCATACACCGATGACAAATTTATGTACCGTAAGATAGGCAAATGTTATAATTTTGCAGTCATTGAAAAACGAAGTTCAAAAAGCTTGCTTTTTATTTTTTTCCCCCTGTTTGTTCTTACCT
Organism: Baryphthengus martii; assembly: GCA_013396935.1. Classification (NCBI taxonomy): domain Eukaryota; kingdom Metazoa; phylum Chordata; class Aves; order Coraciiformes; family Momotidae; genus Baryphthengus; species Baryphthengus martii. The sequence continues at coordinate 23,860 of VWZK01012754.1, forward strand.
CTTCCGAAGTGAACAGGACTAGTCTTGGCAAACCTGAAAGCCCTTTTTCCTTTATATCAGGACAAAATTTGTATCTTGCTAAGTTCATGGCATACATATTAGAAACGGAGCCACCTGCAGAGAGACACATACAAATATCATATTAGTCACAGTCCAAGCACCTAACCTGTATCTGAGCGCTTGACCTGAGCTCAGCTGTGGCTTCACCATACAGACCCTGGGAGATCTTTTGGGCAACCAGTATCACAGGGAGAAAAAAAGCCATTAGAAAAAAACAGTAACAATAAAACAAAAAACCCAACACAGTTAGTGGGAACTAGAAGAACTGCAAGGTAAGATCTGGATTGGATTAATACACTTAAAAGAACAAAACTAAATTAATAGGAAAAACCTTTACATGAAGCTAGCACCAAAAAGGACAATTCTTTTATCTTTTAACATTAATTTTTAATTAAGCAATTATGCTGCAAAAGCAAGGGTTCTACTGAATATACACATCAAATATGAGGCCAAAAAAAATCCGGATCATTAATATACAATTTTTAAAATACAATTTAGAGAATTTTAGTTTATTTTTCTAGTACTCACATGTAGGCTAGAATTACTGACTTTGTTTTGGTTTTAGAGGGTGGGTTTAAATCCATTTACTCATTTCTCACCCCAAAATTAGATAAAAAAGCTTCACATCTAGCCTAATGATTTGTTATCTGAATAATCTGTGTAATAATAATATCATTATGTTTCATTAATTCAATATGGTGGGCTGGAATGCTGCTTTACAGAACATTTGAAAAACATGGTTTATCAAGCAGATGAATAAATATTTGTTGGGTTGGCTTGATCATAGTATTTAAAAAAAAAAAAAACCACTATCAGAAGAAAGGAGTTAAGGTCATGACACTTCCACTGGGATAAACTCTAGCTCCTGCAGTTGATAGACAGGATACACAGATCAGTGCCCTGCGGCACCACTGGTTGGTGTCCAGCAGGTAAATCACCTCCCTGTCTATAAATCAGTTTGACTCAGTCCAAAAGAGGCTGCTGGTATTATTGCTAATAAGATCAGGAAGGGCATCATTTACAATTAATTTCCACATAATTCTATTTCATGTAGAACTGTTTTCATACATTTGCTGATCAGATTCACTAAATGAGTACTAGAAACACATAAAATAAACTTGGATTAAACAGTTGTCCGTGTGCATCACAGGATTTTTTTGCACGCATTTTCCAATATTCTGCATAAATACAATGTTCATGGAATTACTGGTATTAGTTGGTCTATAATGACTCATCTTGAAATTTTTACTGCTCTCACCTGGATTAAATATACCATCACCTTCTTCCCAACCTATGAACTCAACCATTTTCTTGATGACTGCTTCTTCCACCAACAGAAACACAGGGGATACTTCATACGTATATCTAAAGAAATAAAAAATCATAAGGATTGGTCTTAAGACTACAAAACTTATTCCACAAAATATTGCTAAAAGTTGCACCTTTCTCTAATCTTTCAGAAGCTGATCACCACCCAGAGTAGAACTCAATGAAAAACACTATGGATCTGACCTAGTAGAATAATTAGCTCCTGACAGCTTCATGTTGATACTTCCACTCTCACAACAGACTTTGCTTTTATCGTAGGTCACATGCTTGAATTTTAGCTAAAATGATCTGTTGCAAGCCACAATTGCTTTCTTTTTAGGCTTTACATTTTCAAGCAAACAGTATCACAGAATCACGGAATGTCTTTGCTTGGAAGAGACCTTCAAGATCATCTAGTCCAACCTTCAACCAAACACTGCAAGCTCAAGTAGACAGGTATCCATTTGCATTCAACTCTGTGCAGAATGCTTTAGAGGAAATGAATAACTAAGTCTGATTAACTCACTTTTATGCACTAAAAGTCTAGGTTTAAAAGCACTGGGGAGATGAAAAAAAAAAAAAAAACAGACCCCTCCTATTAAACTCAACCTGAGAAACAAGATGAGTTGATCTAGTGAACTATTCAGCCAGTCCAGACTGATTTCTCCCCCATATTCCTGCACAATTCTTACCTCCTCTATAAAACTGAAAACAAATCAGAAGGGGAGGGGATTTGTGTGAGAAAAAAAAATTCTTCCAAAAAGTATGCTAATTAATCATCAAGAGAACAAATAATTACACTTACACACTTGGGTTCAGTGCTTCTGTAATGAAACGAGCCACTAACGAGTAATAATCTATCCCAGCATACAATTGGTTGAAAAATCTTGGATGACCTGAAAATGAAAAGAAAGCAAATACAGGATATACATGAGAAGAGAATGTCACAGGCTCTCTCAGCTGAACACTGGTTATTGCAAGCCACAAATCACTCCATCATGCTTGCAGTATTTTCTGGATTTACTGTTCTTTTCTTAGGTTAGATAATCCTTTGAAAATAAATCTAATAAGCACCTTCAGGTCCCAAACAAGGTTTGAGAGATGCAAGTAGTGCACACGATGAATGTGGATTCTTCACAAGATTTATAAATCAAAAAAAAAAAAAAAATACAAAATGAAAAGGACCAACAATTCAATACACACAGTGACTTTTAACAGTGGTCTTGAGGGGCCACCATGGATGCTCAGCCAAATTTTGCTAAGCAGTATAATGCAGGAAAACCTGCTGATCCCAGGCAGCTGTGCCTGTGCTCCTACCAAAGTCTCAGTATTGAGAGAAAGACAGCATAACAGCTTGGAAAAATTTGCTGCAGACTTTCTAAACAAAAAAAAATTAAAAAAAAATTTGTTTACCTATCTTGAAATGCAGAGATAGAACTATTTGAGAAAATTCCATACTACTGCTGGCTAAAAAAATCAAGTTGCTTCAGCAGTTCAATCACCATCCAAATTTTAACCCTCTGCCTAATACATGCAAAACCAGGTCAACTGTATGGTTTCACTTTTATTACACCTGGGGCTTCAACAGATATTTATACTTAGATTAAAGACTATTTGCACAGCCTATTTTTGTATACAATATGGTGACATACTGTAACAAATTAAAATCTAAAGGCAATTTGAAAAAGTAAGATAGATAAAACACCTTCCAGTAACTCAGGAATTCTCCTAGAATGGCTTGAGTTGGAAGGGATCTTAAAGCTCATCCAGTTCCAACCCCCCTGCAACGGGCAGGGACACCTCCCTCTAGAGCAGGTTGCTCAGAGCCTCATCCAGCCTGGTCTCAAACACTTCCAGGGATAAGGCATCCACAGCTTCTCTGGGCAACCTGTTTCAGGGTCTCACCACCGTCAAAGTAAAGAATTTCTTCCTAATATTCAGTCTAAATCCACCCTCATCCAGCTTAAAGCCATTACCCCTCATCCTATTACTCTAAGCTCTTGCAGAAAGTCCCTCCCCAGGTTTCCTGTAGCCCCCTTCAGATACAGGAGGCCACTGTAAGGTCTCCCTGGAACCTTCTCTTCTCCAGGCTGAACAGACTCAACTCCCTCAGCCTGGCCTCATTATATCTGTGAATATTTATATCTTTACAATTATATCTGTGTAATATTAGTGCACTCAATATTGTTACTTTTCTATGCTTTTCAAAAGCTTGTCAAGGCAAGCTCTTGAAATTGCTTGAAATTCTCAATTACTGAATTACTTGAAATTCTCAAAAATACTTCACAGTTTTACTTTGTGTCAACACAATGACTGTAGCAGGGATTATGCCCTGGAACGAACTATAGCAAATGTCCTTTCCACTTCTCAAAATGCAGCCTCAGCTATGAAATCATGTGAAATCCTGAGCTCCTGATCCACAGTGCTATTTCCTGAACAGATGTCGTTCATCCCTTTTTGCTAAGGCTGATTTATACTCCACATGCTACTGACAGGGGAGCCGTAGAGAACTAATGCTGCAGAGATGTGCTGTACTGTCTCTGAAACACTGCAGACTCTTCTCAGAGTGTCTGGAACAGGAATTACAGGAATTATATTTGCCTATCACCAAATTAACACTCTGTAAGGCTACTGGTCAAAAAGAACAGTAGTTAATTCAGGGTAATCATCACTAGGAATGTATGAGGGCAACGATGGTGACTCCACTCCTCACCAGACACACACACATAAAAAAAACCCAAAATCTCACACAAAATAGTCCTTCTCCAGCCTGTTTTGCATAGACTGCTCTATCACACCTGCCTAGGTGACTTTCACAAGATTTCAAAATGATAGAATCTACCATTGATGCCAATGGCATTAGTTTTGATTAGTTTGCCATGACTGTACGTTTTAGTCAAAGCTGGAGTGATCAGCGTTTAGTCAAAGGACAGAAACACGGCCAAAGGTTTGCATACTTGTAGAGACAGGCAGAAAACAAACACACACCCCCAGTTTCCCAAAAGGTGACAGAACTCTGTAAAGATCATCCTGTCTTCCTAAGTTAGCATACAAAGTAACTTCACTACAAATCACATTCCTACTGGTTTTGACGCTGTATTTTATAACATCCCGGCAGAGTTGCAAGAGTTGCTGATGAGATTCTCCAGTGTCCCTCATTTCCAGGTCAAGAATCTGCTTCAGTGTTTCAGGGGCTTGCCATTCACAAACCTAGTGATGGGGAGGGAGGTAGACACCAGCAGTAAACAGGTTAGCCAGCAAGAGGTTATAAAGGTACACGGTAAGCACCACATTCAGCACTGGTTTTACAATTGAGTACCAGAACGGACTTGACATTAGATGCCTGTCCTGGTTTGAGTTAGAACAGAACAATTCTGATCAGTGATTTTTACTTTTCAGCTCAGTTCCTTTAACTAACTGCACTTTCTGAACTTAGCAGCCTGTTTTCGCAGGCAGTGGCTGCTTCTAGCAGTGGTAACGCCTGAAGTTTAGAGTTAGTACCAGGGACTGGTGTGCAGACCAAGGCCACTGCTAGATCCTGTGCACCACATTGGGGGGTGCAGAAAGGAAAAGCCGCACCTGCAGGAGGAACGGACAGATGGGTGCCCTTAAACTGCCCAACAGGGTGCTCCATCCCGTAGACGCCATATTCGACTGCTGGGGGCCCTGGCTCGGTTGCTCTCTGCTCAGGGGCTCTTGCTCTGGGCCCTTGCTCGGATTCTTCCTCGTTCCTTCAACGGCTGGAATCCAAAGAGGGCTCTGTTCGTTCTGCCTTTGATCCTGATCAGAGTGTTCCTGAATCCAGGACCAGAACCCAGCTCCTGAACTCAGTTCCCATCTGCTGCTGGGCCCTGTCTGGGACTTTCCCGGTGCCTGCTCCACAACATCAGTGGTGACGGTGACGTACTTGCCATCAAGGGGGGTTGGGTTCGATGCTGGGTATACATTTGTATATATTCCATTTTCTTATTATTTTCCATATTCATTTAAAGCTATTCTAGTTTCTTTCTAATCGCTAAGTCTCTCTTCCTTATTCCTTTTCTCCTCCCCTTTGGGGAGGGAGGGGGGTTAACAGAGAGCATCTGTTAGGTTTTNCCCGTAGACGCCATATTCGACTGCTGGGGGCCCTGGCTCGGTTGCTCTCTGCTCAGGGGCTCTTGCTCTGGGCCCTTGCTCGGATTCTTCCTCGTTCCTTCAACGGCTGGAATCCAAAGAGGGCTCTGTTCGTTCTGCCTTTGATCCTGATCAGAGTGTTCCTGAATCCAGGACCAGAACCCAGCTCCTGAACTCAGTTCCCATCTGCTGCTGGGCCCTGTCTGGGACTTTCCCGGTGCCTGCTCCACAACATCAGTGGTGACGGTGACGTACTTGCCATCAAGGGGGGTTGGGTTCGATGCTGGGTATACATTTGTATATATTCCATTTTCTTATTATTTTCCATATTCATTTAAAGCTATTCTAGTTTCTTTCTAATCGCTAAGTCTCTCTTCCTTATTCCTTTTCTCCTCCCCTTTGGGGAGGGAGGGGGGTTAACAGAGAGCATCTGTTAGGTTTTAGGGCTGTCCTGACACTAGACTGTGACAATGCCACCAGAAAATATCTCTAATTAGCTGGTCTCATGGGATCTTGGTTTTTATTGTGTCGCAGGCCTTGCTTGACACAATAAAAACATCAAAATTAGAATGAGGAATGCTGGAAGGCAGAAAAGCACGAGGCCTGCAGGTCAAATTCCATCCTCAGCTAACAGTTTGGAGCTTGTAATCACAGAATTTTCAGAGGCTGTTTTGCCAAGGGGTGGGAGCAACCAGTGCATGCCCAAAGGCGAGCAGGATTCATTTGCAGTTTCTCTTCCCGTGCAGCCTCTTAAGCAGGGAGTCTGTGAAACCCACAGCGATCTCATAAAGTTGTCCTTTCACAGTGGTACCACATTCCCTGTTCCTCCTTCCCCAATACCAGTGCCCCTGAGGAGCAAACAAATAACTCCTCCTATCCTAAACAAGAAAAACGCTACATCCATTTGTCATCTCCAAGAAAGCGAACATTGTACTCTGAGATGAAAAAACTCATTATTTTCTGGCAAGTATGTATGCTAATTATGTCATTGAAAGGTTTTATAATATGATCTTTGTGAATTTCTAAGGCTGCCTGTTTATTTCAAAGCCAGGCACAAACTAGAAGCAATTCTGAGACTACTTAAAGTGCAATAAAATACATCTTGGAAAAAAAACCCCTGATTTACTTTTCATCACCTCCGTTACAAATTCTCAACTACATTCTATGGCTTTACCTTTTCTGTTACATCACCAGCTTTCTGGATGACTTCTTCCATTATAATCTTACAGGCCTCTTCCACAAACTCCTCTCCTGCTTTTGAGTCCATTATCGGACCATTTAGGATGACTCCATCCACCAAAACAGCATTCTTCTTCTTCTGGAGCATCTCCTGTTTGCAATTACCAGCTGTAAGAGAAATAACTCACCGTTAGAGCAGGGTTTGGACAACTAAACCATAAACTAAAAAAAAAAAAAAAATATATACTTTAATTGCTGAAGTCAACTTAGGGAAAAAATTCCCATGGACTTTTCAGATGTACAAAAATCCTAGATTTTGGTGGAAGAATCTCTACAGACAAAAAAAACCACAAAAAGTGTATTTCAGACCAAGATTGTTGTTATATAGATAATAACAGCCTAATGTATAGTATCTACTGCTTTCTGTAGCACACAAAATCATACAAGCTACCTTCCAAACACAAAGGAAACTACAGTTCTGGCCTAGAACATGACACAGCTGGATAAATAGAAATAAAGTGCACGATAATAGGCATTTTTCTTAGTTGAAAATGTTTCCCTGCACATGTCATCCCTCCTGCTCCTCTTTTTGCACAAAACCATTTTCAGCTTAATTTCCCATATCTTTATGCTGCTCCTTCCCACCAGCCAGTCCTAGTGCTTTGAGTCTTCTGCAGCCTTTGAAAAGAGTTTCACTGACCCACACGCCATGAAAGCAAAACCTTTTGATATTGCTGCCAAGATCACCTACCTGTATTTCTCTCCTTTCTGATGTTATCTTATTAAGTGCCGTCAGTCACTAATTATAGTAATACGCTGTGAAGATTATCTTGTTTATTCACTTCTCCAATGATGAGCTCTTTCCTCTCCCTCACCTTTATCCACAAGATTGTACTCTTCTGACGCCTTCCACAAACACATTCCTACTTCCTCCTTTGCATGACTTCTGAAAGCACATCCAAGACGCTTAATCAGACAGTGGCCAATAGCGACAACCACGTATCTATTTCATGGATGGATTTCATATGGCAAGATCAGGACTCTAGTTTTAATCAATGTGAGGATAAAGATAAAAGCGAGACATTTGGAGATGTCAAGGGAACAGACATTTGAACCAGTATAGCGCTGAAAGGAGAGGCGGTAACTACCCTACCCAAATGGGTTAGAGACAGCATCTGTCCACTGATCTCACCTTAGGAGAGCTAAGATCTGTGAAGCCAGGCAGCATTGCCTTCAGGGGTCATTTTCATCCACAGTGAGGAGGGTGGAAGGGTAAAATACATGCGGGAGAAAATTCTATGCCCAAAACAATCTTATCTTCTGCTTCACTTTTTGCTTAAATTATGAAGGACAGAAGATAGGCAGCTTTTTCACAGGTCTAAACAAACAGCAGAATTTCCAGAAGCCTGCCAGACACTGCAGTCTGACACATTCATCACGCTTATCATAATTACAGTTCCTCATGCACAGGAGGATATAGAACAACAACGCTGCCTAGAAAAGTGCAGGACTTCAAGGTCCATTGCTTGAAAGAAACCCTGTCAATCCCAAGAGCTTTTATTTAACCAATGACTCCAGAAGCTATTCAGTTCACTTTCACTTATCAGGAGAGATATGACAGGATAAAATTTCACTATGAGCTGGAACTCCAAGCTTCCTGTAACAGTGATGATAAAAACAAGACCCCTACTCTCTGCATTTCTGAAATTACTTTTATTTTTAATCCAAAGGGACAATATACTAAATTTTGCAGAATAGTGTAGCCTTTGGCACATTGCTCTAGGAGAAGCATAAATGTTCTTGAGGGACAGATACAGAACAAGCAGGTAAACAGCATCACATCTTTAACAGGCAAATAGGGAAAACCAGAGATACCAAACCCATCCATTTCCTTCGTGCTGCACATCACAGCAGAGGCACTGTACAGAAACTGTAGCTTTGAAAAAATCCTAGAGGTTTCTCTCTGAAAACATAAGCTGGTAGGTCACCTTCACAAGACTTAAACCCACCAGGTATTAACAAGGAATTAGAAGGCATCACGTCTTTGGGCAGACAGAAGAGGGACTAGATTTGGACTGAGTTAGTTGTTTGATGCATCAAGAGCTGTCTTAAGTACTAACCAAAGTTTTACGTAAAGACAAAAAAGCAACCTCAGCCTCGATGTCACCTGGAGATGCTACAACTTCCATGTATGTCAAAGGTGTTTTGTTTCTATGAAAAAGAGGACAGGATCTAGGAAACCTATACGGGAGATTACTATCTACTGCAGAATATAGATGTTAGCACTTCCTTTGGTTACAAGAACTGTAGATGGTGGAAGAAGAGAACACATTCAGTCCCCCCTGACCATGGCAGGGGGATTTGGCCTAAATAATCTTTAAGGTCCCTTCCAACACAAACTATTTTATGACTCTGTGATATATGTATTTAATGAAATAATACACCTTGCAATTATTATACTACTCTCTCAATTTTTTGGTTATCACTTACAATTTCAATCTGACCTTGCTGAGCTAAACTCTGCCCTGGTACAAAAGAAAACTGAGACTGGAAATTAACAGGAACAACTATTTCACAATCAGCAGTTAAATAAAGTCCAAATATACATATTTCCTGACGCAAAAGTCTTCCAATTTGGCAAACTGCTGTTGTGTATGTACATATATATACACACACACACGCACACACTATTCCCATTCCTCATGATTTTACTGCAAATCCTGCAATACTTCACATTCTGCTTATAACTGTCTGACTTCAGGAGTTCTTATGAGAATTCAAAATTCTTCTTTACTGAAAAACACAAGTGCTTCTTCTTGGTTGCAGTAAAAAAATTGACAAAAAAAACTAAGTAGATCATAAAAGTCTGAATTTCCATGATGTCTTTCTTTTTATCATATTTTTTTAAAAGAACCTGTGGTCAATTTATTATGTTTTAGATGGGTGAACCTCCAGAAAGATTCAAGGTTTGCTTTTTCTGTCACAGCACCCACGTTGAACAGCAAGCCTTTCACTCCTCTGAGCTCAGCATCCAAGCTAACACACACATTATCGTTATGATAGTTTGTGTGTTGTCTCTCAAAAAAAAATTACAAAAAAAAATTTTAAAATCCTACCTCAAATGCTCAAAACATCATTTCCCAACAATTTGGGGCCTTTTGCACATCTGTCTCAAACAAACCTGACTGCACTAAGGGGATGTGTTCCGTACGGAGCCCACTTTGTACAAACAGCAACTTGTCACATACACCTTTTTTTATTTCCAGACATGACAGGTAAACAATCTAGAGATGTGGCTTCAATAAACTTACTCTTTTTTATTTAAGAATCCAGAAACATGCTCTTCAGCAGACTTAGAAAGTAGACTTACAGAAAGTATATCAAACGCAATTTCAGCCAAATGGCTCCAGGCTTGAAATGGAACTACTACTTTAACAAATGAAAGTGCTTTAAATTAGAGATTAAGGATTCCTGACTGCTCAAGATACCCTTCAGCAGAAGACTCGATCCTGCTCCAATTGAAGGCAGTTAGGCACTGAGCCACTGGCTTCTGCCGCCGCAGAATCCAGCCCATAATTCACACATTTCATCCTGAATGAAATATTCTATTACAGAAGCCTAAGGATTTCCTACCACCATTTCAGTTTTATGAACAATATATTTTCCCCAGCAGAAAACATAAATTAACGGAACTGAAATAATGTTTAGGAAAAAATAAATATTTTTTCAGATGTTTCTATATATTTACATAAGCACTACTTTGTGTTTTGAAAGCTGCATCTGTGTTTCTAGAAACATATAGAAACTTTCACTCCTAAATTCTTGCACTACAAAACAAGACTGGAGCCTTGTAGTCAGCACATTCTGAAAACATTTGGGAGAGTGGAATAAAATCCCCAAAAAGATTTACAGCTCACAAGGAAAAGGCAGAAACAGAAGGAGGTGGTTGTGAAAGAGCAGCTTGTGCTTGAATGCCAGAGCCAAATCCTGTTCGGTTTATTAGCACCACTGACTATTCAAGTGACTGCAAAAAGCTGGCTCTGACCAAAGGTTGATTTCTGCTTTGTAACAAATGCAAAAATAACTACCAGTATTAATCCAAAACAAATTTTAAATTTCTCATTCCGTATGATCGAGTCATCATTCTTCTTTCAGACAACCTCAGCATCTTCTTCCTGAAGTTCACTTGTTTTGTGTCCACCAAAGCAAGTGAACTTCAGCCTCCAGCCTCCACACCACCATGTTTAATGTGGTGTCATATTATGGATGAAAGTATTAAAACGTAAATCTGTCCCATACCACACAGTTATGTCCCTTGATGTCTATAATCTTTAAAGACACTTTTGTATCTTTAATCATCACTTTCTGTATGTCTATGACCGAAGTAAAGTCACTCCAGTTTTAAGGCAAAATACACTTTTTATTAGTAAACTGATTTCCCAGGCTTGATGTCAAGTAAAGGAGGTATGGGTTTCTTAGAAACCAATATATTAACTGATTTGGTGTCCTGGCAAAGCCATCCATACGACAAAAAAGAATTGGCACAGGTATGGCAAGGCTCATGCAATTGCCTCTATACTGCACGTTCCCATCTTTCAGGTTGATGGACCAGGCTTGTGGACAGGGAACAAGCTGAATACTTCCCCTTCAGAAGGTCTGCAACAGCCTTCCCTCGTGCCCCTGTCCCACCTCCCAGGAATCATCCGACCGTGAAAATGCACCATGACCTTTACAGAGCAGGGCCAGAGGAAAGTGTTTGTGTCCAGACTCAAAGGCCTGTCAAAAGACTCTGAGCACACTGCTAGCACTGAACTGAAACAGTACAAACAAGCAGGTCCTACTCTCCATCCCACACCTGAATTTTCCATTCTGAACAGAAAGGTTGGAAGACGAGAGAGAAATCTGGGCAGAAGGGATTGTAGTGATAGGTCGAGGGATAATGGCTTTAAGATGGATGAGGGTAGATTTAGAAATTAAGACAGAAATTATTTACAGTGAGAGTGACGAGACACTGGAATGGGTTGCTCAGAGAAGTTTTGGAGCCCTCATCCCTGGAAGTGTTTGAGCCCAGGCTGGATGAGGCTCTGAGCAACCTGGTCTAGCGGGAGGTGTCCCTGCCCATTGCAGGGGGGTTGGAACTGGATGAGCTTTAAGGTCTCTTCCAACTCAAGCCATCTATGATTCTAAGATGCCCCAGTGATGACCATCTGACAGGGAATGCAAGGTCTGTGCTAGAACAGAGCTCTGCTTGCATCTTAACATCGTAAACGCTTCCATATTTTCTGTTTCCTACAAAGGACTGAGGGACGCAACAGAGCTCTGGGCCCATCACTGAATCATGCCTGTCTTGATTCTTCTATCTTGTTTTATGAAATCACTCCTGAGCTGCAAGAAGTCAAGCTTCTGGGTGACAATAACCATTGGGAAGCACCAGCAAAAGACACTGGTGGTCCTTTGTGAGGGCAGCAACCTGGATGATGTCTGCTAGAAGCACGGATCTGACCATGCTATCTATGCAGGCTAAGCCACACCAAATCTACACTGTTTAACAGCCAATAAAAGCTCAATCACTACGCCACAAGGCTTCCCAAGGCAGTAAAAAGTGAAAATTCTTGGTTGTATAAGTGACAGCTTAGAAGATACCTTAATCAAGAAAGAAAAATTAGTTATGGAACTTGTCACAGAATGTTCCTTAACTGCCAATAAAATTCTTACTAATTTCCAAGCATCATGAATGCACTTGCACATAATGGCTTTATTTGATCCAACCTTGTTTCTTGCAAACCTACGTTTTCCTTCCTCTGATGAAGTGATAGAGTGGAGATCGTAGTACCTCTTTTATCAGATAAGATTTTAGGACACAGGAGAGATCCCGTCTCTGCTCCGACCAAAATACTAACCCAAGCGTCACATTACCAAAGCCATAAGGTCATCCTAACTTCCAGTATGTTTTACCACGCTTCACATTACACCTGTTTGCGATGGCAACGCAGCGACATCTTACACAAAATAAATGTTTGCTGACTCATCTCCCCAGTCTGCTGGCAAACCACATAATGCCCCAAACATACCAGATACACACCGAGCAGCCAGCGATTCAGAAGCTAAATAGCAGCATGTTGTATAAATGCTGGCTGCTTCCTTCCTCTGGTGGTTTCCAGCTCCTATTCTGTTTGTTGTATTTGATGAGCTAGTAATTTGCTCGAGACTCTGCTTAATAGACTCAGCCTTTATTCCCCACAAGGGAATATCTCACCATTTTTTTATTTATTTCTTTTTTCTTCCCGCTCCAAATACAGAATTTTCCAGGCTTCCTCTGTGCCAAAACAGCCTTGGAAAGCTACCCTGATACCAAATGACTGAAGGATCTATGCAGTCAAAATCCATTTCTGCAGCCAGGAGTAAGAATCTACAACTTGGCCCTCTCTTATTAATGGGATTCACTCTCTTTTGCATTAGTGGAAGCACGGCCTAAAAAATCCTCTTACTCATCCCTGCACCATCATTAAGGCTGCCCTTGGGATATTGGTGATAACGGTTGAGAGAAATTAGGCTCAATTAGCAACAAGCAAGATGAACCTCACAAGAGTTCACTTTTAGATACATGAAGTGTATTTATACAAACAAACAACAAAAAACAACACCCCCTCAAAAAAAACTTGCCCAAACCCCCAGTTTCACTCCCCAAAAGTGCTCCCACTGTGCTCACCACAGCAGCCACTGCAAAAGTAACTGTATATAGATCCAGGTTTCCACTTTGTGTCCACTTTGCCAGCAGCTCCAGCTGCACAAAGCGAACATAAAAACACTTTTGCAACAGGCAGGTGTCTTCCGTCTTTGTCTCCTACATGTTTTCCCATATGACTTTAAAAAGGTAAAAGCACATCAAATTAGTATTGAAAGGAGAACTGCACATACTAGCCCAGAAGATCCACTTTTAACTGTGGATTCACACTTGCTAGAAAAAAAAACAACAACAAACAGCAAAACACAAGCTTTCTGGAGGCAGCAAACACCTTACCACCTTAAGAACCAGAGTCCAATTTCTCTAACAACTTAAGATAACAGGAACAGAATCTTTCCCCAGATACCAAATCACATGACAACAACCAACACTCATAGAAAAAGCCACAACGCAGCCCAACTTTTTTCACCATTCCACTCAAGTGAAGTTCCTTCACCAGACTGAACCTGGCAGAAAACACAGCAAACTACCAAAGGTAAAGGGAAGAGAGGACAGGGAGAGTAAAGAATTCCTCGTGAGAGATAAAGTATGCAGAAGGTACAGATGCTACTCATGAATAAGGCAGAGGGACTGGAAAACCTGAAGCAACAAGGGTGGGGATCATCTTATCACTAGACATGTTCTGTCTTACCAGCACAAGTCAATGACCATTACAATGCTCATTCAAATCAAGCAAAAGGAGCCATCCTTCTTAAAGTAGTAACTTTCTGGAGTTTTCTTTTCAATACATTATTTTGTTTAAAGATTTCCTACCAAGAGCGTGGGAATGGTTTGGATCACCCACAAATGCAAGACACTGAACTTCTGGGAGACAAGCTTTCTCAGCCTGGGAGTAAAAACATTTTAGTGTCTCATCCATACTTAGTGTAAAACTCAAGGAAACATACTAGGTGCCAAAACTTTTGAACTGTTTTCATAAGAGATTCCCAGTTTGAGGTAAGTGGAGAAATTCTTATCGAGAATATTGATCTTGTGGGAAAGGGGACAGCCATCTGTAAACACTTCCACTATTTTCTCACTCAGCAACCAGTTTCCACTCACAAGACCAAGGAATTCCTCATTTTTTTAGCCTTGCAAATCACGGCATACCTAAAGCCTACGAGTACCACAATTTCGCCTCTGCATTTTCTATGCTCATCCAGAAGTCTCATTATTGTATTAGCCACCGATCTCCCACATTCCCAACTTTCATAAACATATGGTCTACTTGAATTCCTAATTACATAATGATGCAAGGCCTTCCTGTTAATGCAGGTAAACCATAAACTTGAGAATACATTTATAAACTAGGATTAACTTCTCCCTTCCTTAAGATCTTTTGCTTGAAAGCAAGTCATTGTATTGACATGCCTGTTTTATCCTAGGTCCTGAAAAAAAATAAATTAAAGGTCCCATTCTTTAAACAGTATTCACTTCAACAACCAAAAAAATAAAGGTGCTGCAATACTTTTATAATATCGGTTGACAACCTCTAGACGTTATTAAAGAGTCCTGGCTACGTTGCTGCTGCGCTTTAACAGAAGGAGGTTACTGACAGATACTCAACAGACAGCCTTTTTGCTCGTCTCCACAAGTTCCTGAGGGAATTTCCCGGCGGGAACCCCTGGCGAAGGCAGCCCCTACCCCTCCCGCACCTGGCTGCAAACCCACCCTGCCACGGGGCTTCCCCTCCTCGCCGGTCGCCACGGCGAGGAGGTTCCGGGCGCCCCCGCANGGGCCGGTGGCTCGGCGCCAGCCGCCTCCTCCGGCGGCGGGGGGGGTGCGGGGGACAGGGCCTGGCCGAGGTTTCCCTGTCCCGCTGCCCCCAAGCGCGTGGGGACCTGCGGCTGAGAGGCTGGCTTAAATAAGAAGGCAGGTTTTCATGTCCCTGTTCCTAAGTCGGGAGTTTGTTGCTGGCGCTGTTTGTGACAAGTATTTGTTCTGGAGCCTTAAAAAGCCTGACCCCGGTGCCTTAAAACCCTCCCCAGGGGTGGGGTGAGCGGCGACAGCGGGGTAGCCGCTCATAATTTCCTCGTAATTGCTACCTCTCAAAAAACATAACAAAACCCACACAAAACAAAACAAACAAAAAAACTTACAAAAAAACCCCCAACAACTCCAAAAAAAAGCAAACAAGCGTTCTTTTTCACAAAAGGCGTTAGTGCTGAAAGCTCCAGAAATTAACTGCCAAAGCCTTTACAAGCCCATGTCTGCCATTAAAATTCAGGCCTGATTAAAGTTTGGCAAAGATTGTTTGGAAGGCACTGAAATACTTAGGTGTGAATTAAACATTTTTTTCATGTATATCCCAATTTTCCTTGTTGGTGAGGAAACAATTATACTCCTTTTCTAGCTTTGGCTGCAGGCTCTGCTAAGTCATTAATAACTTCTACAATTTGCAGAGGGTGCTTATATAGCCCGATAGATAGCCCACACTGCAAGAAATAAGTATTTGAACCTCATTGTGACAGATTAAAATGGTAGATACCACTAAATCAAAAGTTCATGGTTGCCCAGGAACAAGTGATCATGGCCTGATTGCATTCATCAGGCATAAATAAAGGACAGGCCCAAAGAAAATGATCCATTTCTGCTGTTTCAAAGGAGCTCATTTCCACAGAGACACAATAGTAAGGGAAATGGACGTGGCAACAATATTTAGTGAGAAAACCAGAAGAGCGGCTCTCGTAAAGGTGCTATTAAATGGCCAAAAGGCTGTGATTTTGCAGTCACAGAAGACAGAAACTGTCCCATAAAACTCAAAGGTGGTGGTTAGAGAGAAAATGGAAAACAAAGATAAATTATATCAATTACAGTGGCTATAAATTACAAGTTATAATATCAAAAATTGGTAAGGGAAGTTAATAGGCAAGAAAAAATCTACAGTTGTAGGAGCTGAAGGCTCACATTTTAAGTGTGTTAGGAATAAAAAAAAACCTGTAGTGATACTGGCCCATCATTAAATGTGGTTCATAAGTGGTTTTGTGCTGATATAGAAAATGTAAATACGTTCAATAAGTACTTCTGAGCTACAAAAGAAGTAAGCAGATCGATCTCAAGGGAACCCCCCTGCTCCAGCCTGCTAGTAATTAAGAAAGGTAGGAATCAGGACCATTTTCCTACAAATAAACTCAGGTAACTTTTACTCCCAGTTCCAGAATAGATACTCGGGCTCTTTCACCTGTTTTAGTAAACTTTGGAATGATAGAATTAATTTAAAAAGATTTCAAATAAATTAAATAATTCTGGGGTGTTTTTTAATGAAGACCAGCTCTGACCAAACTTCTCTAAATTCATTCTTTAATGAGACTGCTTATTTGGTTAAGTGCATGTTGATGATTTAGACTTTTAAGACAGTCTGAAAGAAAACATAGTGCTCCATGATGTCATTAAAACAGATGCTAAATTTACTTGTCTGGAGGACTGATGACAAAAAGTAGCTGAGAGTAAAGGCTCCTTCAGTGAATGGATACATTTCAGTGAAAAGGGAGTCACATCTGATAATGACACAGAAATGAGAGAAGTGGTAAAGGTAATAGAAACAAAGCAATCACATGTAGTCTGAGTTGAATGGCAAACTGGGAGGTGTCAGTTGATGAAAAACCGAACGTGAATGGGCAATGAATGGGAGCTGGCAGCCCAGAAAGCCCCAACTGTGTCCTGGGCTGCATCAAAAGATGCAGGGCGAACAGGTCAAGGGAGGTGATTCTGCCCCTCTGCTCTGGCGAGACCCCACCTGGAGCACTGTGTCCAGCTCTGGAGCTCCCAACACAAGAAAGACATTGAACTGTTGGAGAGGGTCCAGAGGAGGCCACAAAGATGATCAGAGGGCTGGAACCTATGTCCTCCTATGAGGCCTGGCTGAGAGAGTTGAGTCTGTTCAGCCTGGAGAAGAGAAGGCTCCAGGGAGACCTTAGAGCGGCCTCCAGTACCTGAAGGGGCTACAGGAAAGCTGGGGAGGGACTTTTTGTAAGGGCTTGTGGGGATAGGACGAGGGGCAATGGCTTTAAACTGGATGAGAGTAGATTTAGAAATTAAGGAAGACATTATTTACAGTGAGGGTGGTGAGACACACGAACGGGTTGCCCAGAGAAGTGTTGGATGCCTCCTCTCTGGAAGTGTTTAAGACCAGGCTGGATAAGGCTCTGAGCAACCTGCTCTAGTGGGAGGTGTCCCAGCCCATGGCAGGGCAGTTGGAACTGAATCATCTTTAAGATCCCTTCCAACTCAAGTCATTCTATGATGATTCTATAACTAAATCCCTGTAGCATGCTTGGAGGATTGCAGGTGCTGTATTGTGAGTGGGAGATAGCACTTCCTGAAAAAGATCTAGCAGTTGTAGTCGCCAGGTCATCATAAATGCTCCCTCTAACTCTGGTGACAGGAAGGATTAATCTGCATCCAAGGATTATGAAGTAGGGGACCTGGTTTTACTTCTGGGTATATCACTGATGAAACCAATTTTGTACATTGTGTTCTTGTCCATGTTTTGGAAAAAAAAAACCTCCACAACAAAAACATTGAAAAATTGGAGAAGGGGGAGTTTAAGAGCTGAAAATGTGATTTGAGAATTGAAGAAAAATGCTTCTAAGTGAGACTTGAAGAGTTCAACCCGTTTATCATATCAAGAAGATTGACTTGATTACAGCATGTAAGTACCTCTACGGAGAAAAAAAGTACTGAATTCTGAAGGGCTCTTTAATCTAATGGCAAATGGCATAACAAGAAGTTGTCGTAGAAACTGAAGTCAGACAAATTCAAATGAAGCACGCTATTTTTCTTTTTAAGGTGACAGTACATCACTGAATAAGCTAACAAAGGCAACAAGAAATTTTTAACAGTTTTCTGTCTCCCAGCCAGGATAAGATGTAAGACAAGATCTGGAAGACAGGTTTTAACCAAATGCAGATTACTGCCCTCAGTTCTTGTACATGCACGATATTTAATGACATAAGATACAGAGGAGATCAGACCATACGAATAAATGGTCCCTTATGGCCTTACTTCATTATATCTTGTTATACTAGGTAAATATAATAAGGGGTGGCTACTGGTGAGCATCTGCTCACAGTGATATTCTTTGTCAACTGAGTGCAATCAGTCTCTCTGAAAAACATGACTACCCCGAGTGCATAAGATTTTAAATGATCACAGTACGTGAGACATTCCTGGCAAGCAGAGTATGAAATAGCAAAAGACAGTCAACATTACTCACCTATTTTCATCTGTCAGTGCACTAAGCTGACAAGATTTCAATTCATCTGGGTCACAAAGGAGCTCAGAAGAGCTTAAGGAGAAGCTGAAGGAAAGGGCAGAAGCATGAATCCATTAAAAACACTGGCCATCAGGCTTAGGTAACACAATAATTAAGCTGTAAGCTTTGAGACACTGGCACACAAACCAGACAACTAATTCTATATGCAATATTACACTAGTAAATATACATCAGTTTAAAATATTGATGGTTTTCTTGCCCAGCTCATGCATAAATGAATCGAGTTACCTCACCTGAAGCCATGATCCCCTATAATGAGCTGTGGTATGCAGTGAAGACTAAAAGGTTTGACACTGACAAGTAATACCTACCTCTCTGAAAGCAGCCACGACCACACAGCTGAATTGTGTTGCACATCAACTCTTGAAAACTGTATTTAAACATTAATGAACTAACATTCTTCTTGTATTGTTGCATTTTCTAGAATGTGAACTTGCATCTTCTCTCTTCTGGATGGAGGAATAACCCCCTGCACCAGTACAGGGGAGTGGTTGACCTGCTGGAAAGCAGCTCCATGCAAGAAGGATCTTAGAGTTCTGGTGGACAATAAGTTATTCATGGGCCAGCAATGGACGCTTGTGGCCAAGAGGGCCAATAGTCTCTTGGGGTGCATAAAAAGAGCATGTCCAGAAGGTCGAGGGAGGTTCTCCTCCCCCTCTACTCTGCTCTGGTGAGACCACACCTGGAATATTGTGTCCAGTTCTGGGCTCCCCAGTTCAAGAGGGACAGGGAAATACTAGAGAGAGTCCAACGGAGACTGCAAGGATGATGAAAGGACTGGCACATCTCTCCTATGAGGAAAGGCTGAGAGACCTGGGGCTGTTTAGTCTGGAGAAGAGAAGACTGAGAGGGGATCTTACTAATGCTTACAAATCTCTGACGGGTGAGGGTCAAGTAGAAGGGGCCAGTCTCCTTTCAGTGGTGCCCTGGGAAAGGACAAGGGGCAATGGGCACAAACTGGAACCCAGGAAGTCCCACCCCAACATGAGGAGAAACTTCTTTGCTGTGAGGGTGATGGAGCCTGGACCAGGCTGCCCAGAGAGGTGGTGGGGTCTCCTTCTCTGGAGACTTCCCAAACCCACCTGAGTGGCCTGCCCTGGGTCATCCTGCTCTGGCCGGGGGGTTGGACTAAACCTGTAGAGGTCTCTTCCAACCCCTACTGTTCTATGATTCTATGAATCTGCTTATGGAGTTGATGTGGCAGTGTTCACCAAAGTGGCCTTTCCATTCTCATCACCTGCACCCCTTCACAAAGTTTGTTACATGAAGACATAACCTTTTCAACAAATAAGGAACCTCGTCTAGACTACGCAAAAAACCAATGGCTGTAAACAAATGGTTAGAACAGAACAGTAGAATAACAATACATTTCTTACCAAAGGAAGAAAGAATAAAGTTGGAGAGAGAGTGTGTTTATTTTGGACTTAGCATGTAAAAGGTTTTTTTTCAATTCTACGACTCCAAAATTCAAAACGACAGTGCTTTCTGAAGAATTTTATCCAAAAGAGACTCAAAGATTTTGAACTGCCTGATTTTAGTATGCAAACCCTAACATTCTGTGAATGCCTCTGACTTCTAGAAATTATTTAGAAAAATGCCAGGCCCTTTAGGTGGTTTTAAAGATGGAAGTTTTCAAAATCACTATATGCTTTTGCAAATCTAACCTGGAAGGTGCATAAAGTAAGGTCTCAGCTCTCTCTCTGTCTTTTCCCCAGGAGAAGCTGTGAGTTTCATATTTAGCATTACAAAGAATTCCCGACTCCAAAAGGAAACAAAAACTGCAGGATCGCTGCACTTGTGAAAATCAGATCCTGGTCCATTAATAATTGAAGTGTCATGGTTACCTCTATTGGTATCAACATCACCTATGGAACTCAAACATTAGTAGTCTGGTGCAGGTAACCGAGACAGGAAAGAAGCAGCATTAAGAGGTTGAAGGGCATTCATTACGGTTTTGATGCCTAATGGCATAATGTTGCTGTGCTGCTGGAGGCCAACAAAAGGTGAAGACCGATCATTCCATACAGTGAAGTAAAGTAGTTGTTAGGCTCTCAAGTTACAGCATCTAATGCTTTCAAAGTAACAATATTAAAGCAGCTGGCTGGCAAAACACTGTTCAGAACTTCAATGCCCAAAATAACAAAACATCTGTAGGTGAGGGTCAGACACTAAAGGCATCAGCAAAGACAACACGGAATCACACACAGAATCACTATGGTTGGAAAAGACCTTTATGGTGATCAAGTCCAACCGTTCTCTAACTCTACCAGGGCCACTGCTACAGCATATCCTGGAGCACCATATCTAGATGGCTTTTAAATACACCCAGGGATGGTGATTCAACTGCTTCCCCGGGCAGCCTGTTCCAGTCTTTGACAACCCTTCCGGTAGAGAAGTTTTTCCTCATGTCCAACCTAAACTTCCTCTGGCACAACTTGATGCTATTTCCCCTTATTCTATCAGCTGTGACTTGGGAGAAGAGATCAACCCTCGCCTCTCTGTCAGGGGGTTGTCAAGAGCAAGGTCTTCCCTCAGCCTCCTTTTCTCCAGGCTAAACAAGCCCAGCTTCCTCAGCCACTCCTCACAGGACTTGTTCTCCAGACCCTTCACCAGCTTCGTTGCCCTTCTCTGGACAACAAAGCCAGCAGGAGGAACACTGAATTTATGCAGTAAAGTGTATTCTACATATTGGAAGAGATCAAATGCCATTCCCCTGAGACACACATAAGCCACATCTTCTTTTGGACAGCACATCATCAGATGTCCAAAGGTCACACATGCTGTGAAGACTCTAGGTGAAGGAAAGCACAGGGAGAGTTCACTGGCAGCAAAAGCCTCTGCGTCCTTGGGAGGCAGGGCAAGGACCTGTTGAATACCAGGACTCACTTCTGTCCGTGCTGGGCAGGATGAACAGGAGACAAGAGCAGCCTAGAAGAGTAAGAGACACTGAAAGGACATCCCATCACTCCACTGCAGGCCTGGGCTTGACATCCAGCTCAGGCCTGTGGCAACCTCATGTTGCTACCTTCATCCCCACTCGCTGCTCAAACATCAACTCACTCGAATTGCTGGCAAGTCTTTCATGGTTTCATAGACCCAATTTAGATATCCATGCTGTGTACTTAAATCTATTAAACCATTTTTATCTTGTCTTGAGAAAATGTAGGATAATCCAGATAGGGCTATCTATAACCCTGGAATATGCAACCTTTCAAGACTGACTGGTGTCAATTCAAGTCAATAATGATAGTTACAGAACTAAGTTATTATTCTCATGTTTAATCACAGAATGGCTTGAGTTGGAAGGGACCTTAAAGACCATCCAGTTCCAACCCCCCTGCCATGGGCAGGGACACCTCCCACTAGAGCAGGTTGCTCAGAGCCTCATCCAGCCTGGGCTCAAACACTTCCAGGGATGAGGCTCCACAGCTTCTCTGGGCAACCTGTTCCAGTGTCTCACCACCCTCAGAGTAAGGAACTTCTTCCTAATGTTTAATCCAAATCTACCCTGGTCTAGTTTTCTAAAAGAGGCCTTGCAATGTACATTATTAAAGAGCAGACTACCCAAGGTGCTTGGTCTCAAAATTGCAATACTAATTTTGAATACCTGATGTCTTGTGCATTCTCCTTTAATTAATGTTGGCAAACCAAGGTCATGTCATATCCCTTTTGTAATGCTGATTTTGGTGGGAGGCAAAAGAATTTAAAACCTCATAGGAGGAAGAACCTTGCAGGATTTGGGAGTCAGCACACTATTTCACCCATTACGTTTTAATTAAATATTTTCCTAGCGTAGATATGTGCTCTAGGAATGATCCTCCTGATAAAACAATGCTTAACAAACCTCATTACTCAGGTTCCTGAAATCGCTTGCCCCTTCTGTAAATCAGAGGGATTAAATCACTACTGCAAATTAAAAATAGGATGATCAACCGATTAGAGCAGGGCTTCTGTTTGCTATTTGAATCAGGCAGACAAAAGCGGGAGTAGAAGGAATAAGGAAATCACGACCATAAATTGTAACGAATAAATGAGGACAGTTCAAATCTCAGACACTAATTTTAGCTCAAGACCTCACTGATTATAAAGAAAAAGGCTCTGCAAGCTTCATTTTTACAGTTTATAGCATTACCAAAATCTTTTGATGGCTATGTAATTCACATTTGTCTGTTTCATTGCATTCTAGACAGAGAAGCCTAGGGAAAAATAGCTAATAAAACAAGGTATTTTCGTCCTTATTATGTGTCTGTACTTGATATTTTTTTAGAAACAAGAAGATCCTAGAAGTGCACATGTCTTTTCTTGTTGGTTTGTTGTTTTGGGTGGTTTTTGTTTGGTTTTTGTTGTTTTTTTTTTTTAAATTCAGAAATCTTAACATCTTAGAAACACCAGATGCTGCTCTACTGCTGTCACTGCAGCTAGTGGGGGGCATATACGAGCAATCTTTAAACTAATCAGCTTGGTTATTGCTAAAGAAGGAGCAAAACTAACAGAGTGCTAAAGGCAAGCCACAAACTCTTCCTCAAGACTGGGTATTTGGCATGTGGCCCACACAGGGTGCTGTGACAGATGCCCCTGTGTGTGGCCAGAACAGATCAAAGATCAGCCTTTGGTTTATCTTGGAAGCTAGGAGATAAAACCTATATATGAAGGTTACAAAAGTTGAAGGTACAGTTAGTAAAATGACAGGGTTTCACTTAGCAGCTGCATCAGTTAGACTCTCCCACAATGACACTTTTCCTAAATCTTCTATAGATACTTTTGAATCAAGCTTTGCCGGATGTTGCTGAGACAAACTGAACAGCACAACAGGAGAGGTGATGAAGCAGAGAAGGGGCCAACTGCCCACTTTCACATTTTGTACTGTCAGGAAACTTAAGAAAACCCTTTCCACCTGGTTTTCCACATGAAGTAGCTTGTATGTTTGATCCTTACCTACTACTTCCCTGTCTCCCAAAAGAAACGAAGCAGCAATAGGGAGAGGACTAACTTCTTCAGGGCAGTATTAGCTATATGAAACCAGAAGGCACTTCTGGACTATGTAAGCTCTCTCATGCTAGCAGAGGCAGAAAATAAGTATTTCAGTGGCCCTTTTGTCTGCCTGTACACGGCTGTTTAAAAAGCACAGTTATCCCAAACATTGTTACTGTGATAACTGGAAGCAGTTTTACTGTCTAGGTCCCCATGCAGAGATTAAAGCAACCGGTTACTTCTGATGGACACACATCCAACTGCAGTTTGGGTCTGTCCCCGTGCATCTGGGTTTCGCACGGCCTTCACAACACTGAGCTACATCACCAGCTACAAATAGGCAACGTAAGTGACAATCTGGCCTCTGAAATTCAAGCTTAAGACCGAGAAAGACTCATGACTGGGAGCTGGGGACAGTACATGAACAATACAGTGAGTATCAGTAATGTCTGCCAGGTTTTTATTATTTTTTTTCCCTGTTATTTCTCCAGCAACTCTTTTGTAGTGAAGAAAGATGTTCCTTTGTGACAGAACATCTTTTCTGAGATCAAAGGAGATAAACAAGAAATATAAGCACCTCTCAGGACAAGAATTATGCTAAGCAGCTCACTGCTCTTAGCATCCTCAGCTCTTACATAACTCTAAAAATTCCCTTTTGTTTGATTAAAAAAAAACCAGCTTGCAAACAGACAAGATAGTGTACAGAAAGGTCAAGTCAATGCCAATGTGTTGCTGAAAGCTACCACACTCCTGAGAGAGCAAGGATCTGAATTCACATCTCCTGCATCCAGCCAGGGATTTAAAATTGTTACACAGCAAAAAAAAAAGTGGAAGTTCCAGCCCCTAAGTGGGAGAAAAGCCTACCTTTGTTGCTGAAATACCGTAACCAGTTTCTGCTTCTTAAGAACCTGGAAGACAGCTTCCTCCAGAGAAGACCCCCATGTAAAGCACTGGCTGTTTCTGCTGATAGAGCTGAGGCAAAACTAGGACAGGTCTATCTGAGGAAGGCACTGATATAACATAAGATGAGGTGCTTAAAGAGTCTTTATTCTGGACTAGAGTTTTAGCATGGATACCTACTGACCTTTTGCAAGATGAACACTGTATTAATAAAAACACCCCAGCATTTCCAGTCTAGAAACGGAAATGAGTAAACAAATCAAAGGAGAACTTTGAATAAGAGGGTCTTTTGACTGTTTTCAGCCCCATTTTTACTTTTGCAAAGACATTCACAACTGAATAGCTGAACTGGAGCCCGTGCACTGCTGTTTCTCTCTCTGTCAAACACTTTTGGAGCGCTATTAGATATTAGGATTATGCGAACTTTTGAAAACAGCAATTCACACAGTATTTTTGAGAATTTCTTCAGGGAGAAAATCAGAGAAAAGCTTAGTCAACTGCAAACCAAAAGTTGCAACTTGAGGGAAACGGTTTGAAATCCTGGATGTTTCAGTTATGTAGACTCTCTGATGAGGTGTGTGGATATCAGGCTGCCCAGGTAGGGAAAAGGATTCAGTATTTCCAAGAATACTCTTTTAACTTAATCATTCAGAACTGATTTGCTCCTGAGACACTCTCTATTCAAACTTTTAAGGCATTCTTTGCCAAGACATCTTTTCTCTTGAGGTCTCTTTGGATTTCACAGGTAAAGAAACACAGACGGTGATTGCTCACTCAACCGGCTCTATTCAAAACAGCAGAGATGACAGCACAGAAGAATACAAACACAAAGACTTACTCTTCAGGCGTATCAGAAAGAATGGAGCCAAGTGAGTCACAAAATACAGGGACTGCCAGCAGTGCAATGGAAAGAAACCAAAATTAACTTCCACCTTGTTTTATAAAAGATGCCAGTATCATTTTACAAATTAACTGAACTATAGGAAACATCTGACAAGTATCTATAACTAAAATATATAAATATACAGACTGTTAAAAGTAAAATAAAGAGAAAATGCATCACTTTAACATATTCTTTTAGAACCTGCTTAAATAAGGCAATACAGACTGGTATATAAAATGTTTAGGAATGAAGATGCCATTAAATTATATGTGTCACAACCAACTGTGGTCAATTAAAACCAGTTACATTCCCTCCTGAATCATAACTCTCTTCAACACTTAATGTCAACGGCAAAATAAACCAAAAATATTTAATTTTACATCATCTGTGTTGCATCCTGCACATAAGCAACCCTCAAATCACAGTTTTAGTGTCAGCGTGCAGTTCAAACATAGAAAAACTAACACCACCACTGAAACAGATTCTCTTACCACTGGTATTTAGAAGTGCTAAATCAATAGCTCAAATCAGTGCTATCACCTTTTAAAACAGGACTGCTTATATTGATATATATAATTCCTCTTAATCGTGTAGCTATTTGATTTCTCTTCAAAGGTAGATCCCTATAGAACTTTTCAATAATATAATCCCCTAACATAAATGGAGCCGCTGGAGCCAAATTAGGTACCTCAGATTAACTTCCAGTTTTTCAAAACAACCTTTTGAGAGCATTTGCTTTTTATGACAGTACGTGGCCATCCAAAGATAACACTGCTACGATTTTTTGACCCTTTTCTGTAAATCCATTACTATATTACTTTTACCCTAATCCCTTGTTACTCAGTTCATTGACAGCGGCAGAGTGGCCGTAAGGCCTTTTGTTCCATTCTGGATGCTTTGGTTTCTTTTCAGATGTCAATCAAATTCCTGAGTATTTTTAGTACTAGAATGAAGGTAATAATCATGCCATTATCTTTCAAGCAGAAACCTCTGTTGATAGCAAACAAGATTTTTTTGCTTAACAGTTCTAGCCCTGAGTCTTTTATAGACTTTACTGCTCCCATTTTCTAGGAGGCTAGTTTTGAGAACTGGTTCATAAGGGAACTTCAAGTATCCCAAAGAGTATCCCTCTTTTCTTTTTCCTTTGCAAAGAAAATTAAAGTTTGTTGGAAGAAATACTTAAGTGTCTGACCCAGCACAGAATCATTAGAAAAATCTCATCTTTTAATTTTGTTACTCTGAGGCTTTTTCATTATTCTAATTCTCACAACAATAAAAGTCAGACACTAATTAGTTTTATAATAAGGCAAGCTATCAAAAATGGAGAGAGTTAATTATTATTTCTCCCCTACCAGTCCAAAAAAAAAAAAAAAAATCAATTCAATAAAAAAGTTACAGCAAAATGGTAAATAACAGGATTGCATTCAGGGACTCTCCAGAATCTTGTCAGCACTAGGAGAAGTATGGAATTATTGGCACATTGAGGCATTGTAGACCCAATTTTTTCCACCTATTGGGAACTATGCATGAGACTTGCAAAGGTTTGCAACTCAAAAGTTGAGTTTGTTTGGAAACTACCAGGTGATTTATGTGCTGAAATGCCAGTTTCTGCCCAAGGACCGCATAACTACTAATGGACTCTTTCACAGCACCCTCTTTGCTGTGTCCTGCTCCAGAATGCTATGTACAACCTCTTGGTGTAAAGAATGGGCTGAATCTTCCACCTGAGTTCTCTTTCACAATGTTTACACAGCTCCTTTCTTCTGATTTGTTTAAAGGCAAGAAACATATAGCTCTTAGTGGCCTTGAAACCCCAGAGTGTAATTTTAAGAGACATGTCTATCATGGTCTGAAAGTTAACCTACTGTGACAGCAGTTCCACCTAGAGGTGTTTAATTGATAAAAAATGCAAAGGGCCAGGTTTTGTATCTGATCCTCGCTTCTATAGACGGCAACAGTGAAAAAGGAAGATAGATACATATGGTGGTGACATGGGAAAGCAAACCAACAAGACTCCTGTGCTAGTCTTTAGTGAGCCCCTTCTCCACTCAGCAGCAAGGTCTAACAGGAAAACAAACATTTTTTTTAAAACTTAGCTAATTTTCAGATTTATTTTTTTTTTTAAGATTTGACAAGACCTCTCTCACGATGGGTGAGTGGTTAACATAAGATGGGTGTGAAAGTCTGTGTCCAGTCAGTTTCTAGTGTGTCTCACTATCACTATATCCCTAATTGATACTAATAGAGAATCTCATTAGCTGGCTCAGAAACTAGAGGCCGGTGAGGAAACTGGAGGAAGGACGTGGAGGATAACCAGCTGTCCGAATCATGATGCCCCTTGCCGAGGCATCAGGGGTTAAGCTGCTCACCAGGGTAGGGCCCAAAACATTCTTTTGGAGCAGCTTGACAAGGGAAGACTTACTTGGAGGATTTTGGTCTCTGTCAGTAAAATGATGAATTGTTTAATTTGTAGGACCTTCTAGACTTCTTTAGGGGATAAATTTTTCTGATACCTTCAGAGTCTGAAAACACTTGTAACACCCCAATCTCTTCTGCTCTTTTCCTGTGGTGTGCTGTGCTTCTGTGGTTCTGCCTTTTGGATGATGGACTTTTATGTTATTACAGGTTTGGAGACAGTGTTCTGTGGCTCCTGGAATATGCACAAAGTAACGTTGCTGTTGATTTATCTCTCCTAAACATTTATTGCAGGGCTGCCCGCTACTGCAAAGGACTGTTCCATCTAGGGGGCCCTTCCAGTTTATGCATTAGCTGACTTAATGGGCAGCTCCAAGGAAGTGTGCTCCAAACCTGCCCTGCCCAACCAGCAAAAAGAAAACTAAACAATCTCCAGAGCCATCAACATAGCATAAGCTCAATATTGTTGTTAGAATAAATGGTAAAAGCAGAGATTTCTAGTCTGAGTGCAGCTGCTGCTGCTTCCACCATCTCCTTTCTCATCCCATGGAATCAAACTGCGCACTGCAGATGTTTTCACAATATGTCCTCCCACCCAGCTGCCTGATATATGAATACCAGACTCAAAACAACACAGCTTATCCATCTACCTCTTTCTCTAGCTGATTGTAATCCTTTGTCTGCAGATTTTAGTCCTTTCCCTCCTGAAACTGTTCATCTTATTTTACTTTTTTTTCCACCTCAAGCAACCTACTGTCATTGCCACATACACAATTCCAGAGCCAATGGTAAAGAGCAGTGCTGAGGACAAACAGTGTAATCGATGTGTGACCTAGATCCTGCCCTGAACTGCTTTAGGAATTACAAGGAGAAATACCGTTCCCATGAGAGTTAAGAAAATGAATTACTATTAACTCTAACAGAGTCAGCCATGATGGCTAAATCTCCAGGTAAAGCACTTTATACTGAAAAGCTCCCTCTATGGCTACCACCAGAGGACCTGAATCAATTAGCAAGGTAGTTGGAGGAAAATATGACGACAAAAGCAGATCCGCATTTCTACACGTGCTCACCCCACCCCCTCCTTCATCCATTCTTCTTCTTCAATCCATCAATATACCTGACCCACTTTCTAAATCCCTGCTGTTGCAGATGTTGCTGATGCAAAGCCTGTTTCAGGTTAGAGGGGAGGTACATTCATCAGAAAAATAATGCAGTGCAGCAATGTCATCTTCTGTCAGGAGCAGCTGGAATTATTGCTTACGTGGTCACCCCAAGGCATTCATAATTGGGAGGCAGGAGATGTGTGTGCCAAGGTAGGCTGTAAAGGACACATTTTATGCCAAAAGCAGGTTGGGAATGTCTTTGTGACTATAGAAAATGGTTTTATTTATACCTTAATGAAGGCAATTTTCTTAGATTTCATTTTCGTGGTTTGCATAGAAGCATTCGATCTGGTGCAAGAGATTCAAGTAACATACCTTTATGACGGTGCAGTACCAAAACCTGTTACTTCTGTCTGCAATGAATTCATAATTCCATGATAAAGAATAAAAAAGTCTCCACAACTGCTCATATCTCTGAGTATTCAGATATGAATCTGAGGATTTAACTTAAATTTTAAATGACTTTAAATTGATTGAAAAATCATGCTTTTGTGTAAACTAATGTTACTTCATTGTGAAGTTAATTTGAACACAAAGCGTATTAGCTTAAACCCTGCTCGCCAACTTTAAAACAAAATCACATTATCTCTTTTCTTCTAATCCCCTTTCTCGGCTGGAGAGGGGTCATCAGGTGAGAGAGCAATTGTGCTCTAGTGCTCTATTCAGGTGAGAGAGCAATTGTGCTCTAGTGCTCTATCCAGGGCTACTGTTTAGTCCTGGATATGGGCCAAACAGAGAGAGTAGCAAACAGCAAAAGGACTGTAAGAGCCTAAACCAATGCACTTGTTTTCTTAGCAAGTGACAGCCTTAATTGCAAATGCACAGTCTCCTCTCTGAGACTGAAGCAATTTTAATAATTCAAACTTGGTCAACAGGACTTATTTTTAGAAAGTCCTCTGAAAAAGAATAGGTATATATTTAGGTGTGACAGAACTAGAACTATTTCCAGCGATGAAAGTAATCTCATACCACTCAGGAAATCTGTAAAACCTTCCCTTAAGGAGTTCAGATCATCACAGTTCAGATCACTGTATGAATTTTTTTTACTTTTATTTTTTTTTTGAGAGGAAGGGAAATGAAAATTAACTGCTGTATTTTGAAATCATTAATGATCTCATGTGACTTTTTTTCCACAATGCTTAATCAAACAAGGACATTATTAGCTCCAGCAATCTGCCCATGTGCAATGGTCGTGAATATTCTGAGTTTTTAAAGACAATAATAAGACACTATCTAACTCTTTCAGTTTGGAACAGCTCCAGGAAATGTTCCCCATATTGATATTTTCATAATGTTACAACTGAATCAGGGCTTTGCAAGATATCTGGAGGAAATTACAGGCCAGTAAGCCTCTCCTCCATCCCTGGAAAGGTGATGGAACAGCTCATTCAGGAGGTCATCTCTAAGCATGTGGAGGAAAAGAAGGCTATCAGGAGTAGTCAACATGGATTCACTGAGGCAAAATCATGCTTGACCAGTCTGATAGCTTCTAGGATGGTGTGACTGGCTGGGTAGATGAGGTAGATGAATAGATGTCTATCTTGACTTCAGTGAGGCTTTTGACACTATCTCCCATAACATTCTCCCAGGGAAGCTCAGGAAGTGTGGGTTAGACAAGTGGACAGTGAGGTGGATTGAGAACTGGCTGAACAACAGAGCTCAGAGGGCTGTGATCAGCGGCGCAGAGCCCAGTTGGAGGCCTGTACCTCATGCTGTTCCCCAGGGGTCAGTGCTAGATCCAGTCTTGTTCAACATATCCATCAATAACCTGGATGAAGGGACAGTGTACTCTCAGCAAGTTTGCTGATGATACAAAACTGAGAGGAGCGACTGGTACACCAGAAGAACATACCACTGCAAAGGTTAAAGGAAGCTGACAGAGAGCCAGGTTCAGGTCCCTCTGCCAAGAGAATCCAGAAGAGCAGATTCCAAGTCCCAGAAATATCAGACAAGAATCCCTAAATAGGGATACCAATTCAGAGCACATAAGGACATAGTACCCATGGGTATGTGCACATAGATCGACAGGCCAAGACTGTAAAGTTCAGAATCAAATTCCCAGAATTCAGTGCTTAGGGTATCAGTGCTCAGACATAATGGGAAAGACACATGACCATAAATCAAAGAACCTGGATTTAATTTCTGGCAGCTAACTGGAGGAACTTAGGGTCTCAGCACAACAGCCTTTGGACCTGAAAAAAATAAATCAAATTTTTCTTCGAAAGTTTATATGTAAAACAAGTGTATACAAGATCAGTTTGAAGGAGGGAAGTAAAAACTATATTCTCTATAGCACAGCTAATCAACAGGGATCTGCCCAGAGGACACTGGTAATATTCTCAAATTCTCTAATTTATGCAGCCAAAGTACAGGTTTTCCATGTATTGTGTCTTTAGACTCCTTAGCATAGGAAGCATTTTGTACTAAAGTCACTCCTGTCTATTACGGAAAGCATTCACATGGCCTTCCCCAAGGGAGATCTGTTTGGTTTGATTTCTTTGCAGTCTTTGCAAGCTGCTTCTTTCCCAATATTCAAGTCCCAGTGCCTTTGGGAGGTGATCGAGAAGTGGATCTGGTAAGCCTATGACAGTGAGGGATTCTTGGCAAAGGACTTCTACTGAAGAAGTTCTGGAAGTCTCTTTCAAATACTGGATCTCACTGAGAGGGGTTATCTGTGCTTCACGGTGGGACCATCGCCTTGCTCCTTCAAAAACCTGTGCTCCAGGTGCAACTGCTGGCAGGCTATGGATCCCATTGTTCATGCACACCCTCCATCATCATGTTCCACAAAGCAGGAGAAAGGGTGGGGTGTTATAGAGCAGATGGCTAAGACAGAGGACAGGCCGGAGAGGAAGAAGAGCTGTGACTCAATGGCAGATGCCTCTTGGGTAACCATGAGATTTGACAGGCCTGCCTTTTCCTTAATCTAAGATAAAAAGAACACATCATCCTTTCAGAAGGAAAAGAGCTTGAGATCCTTATATCTAAGGACAATCATCCTAATAACATCCTAAAAATAATCCTAATAACAGCCCACCGTCACTGAAAGGTCAAGAGATTGCTACTAGGTCCAGATAAGGCAACTCACAGTTTTAATTAATGATAGCCAACTGCCTTAAGTACCATTCTTTGGGCTCTCTTGAGCCTGTCTCAGAAGGCATTCACTGAGCCTCCTCATCCCAACCAACAGGGAAGGAATTTGTGATAGCCATCATGGAATCAAACGTGCAGACACCAACATAACAAGACAGTCTGAGCTGCCTAAACTTGATTATACTTCCTATCTATTTGCAGCCATGAACACTTTCTCAGACCGCTCACCGGCAGGAGACACTCACAACAAAGCATGCAAAGAGGGGAAAACGGAACAAGAGGCTTCCTTGATGGAAAACATCTGATCAGATTTCTCCGATATCAAAAGCATTATACAGACAGATCTTTCCGTATTCATCTTGTCAATAATTTACAATAAAATTAGCATACCCTTAAAATCCACACACGGATGGACTAGAAAACTTCCCTGAAGCATTACACAATCAAGAGGGCAAGTGGATGATAGATGCAAGAGATTAGGGATCAAGAGCAGGGGCTGCAGCCAGTCCAGGCAGGAGGGTTTGATAACCGACTCACACTGGCATTGACTGAAGCTTCAGCCAGCAGCAGAGAGCAGCACGAAGCCACCAGCGAACGGAACTTGCTTTCTGATGTTCAACTAAGAGAGAGATAGCCAATGGGACTGAAATAGGCTCTGTCACAGTTGAGGCACATTTATTCTCTCATTGATGCTATAAATATTCCCTTGGTTTAACTGGTTTCCAGCAGTAAGTGCACAGACATGTCAGGAGAGAGATACCGCCTTTTTTTTTCAGCAGGATTTCAAAATTGCCGTCTCAATGACTTACTTTTAGGGGGGCAGGTAAGTGCCAATCCAGACTGGAAAAACATGTTTTTAAATGGCCTCCTCTGAAGCCCCATGGCCACAGGTATTACATCTTGACAAGTAGAAGAGAATTATTACATTTACCAGTGTACAGAAATGCATGGTTGCCTAGAAATCATGTATACTAAAAGTTTGGCTTTATAGTGTAGTGATAGAAAGTGAAAAATATTACCAAGTGCTCGATTAGCCTTGTGCACTGTGAAATGGACTGCCCTTTGTCGTGCTTTCTTGTGAGTAGGAGGCTAACGGCTCCCCAGGCAAAGAGCAGAGGTGTTCAGTGCTACATCAGATGTTCTCATCTACCTAGTACATTTGAACGTACGTTGTACTGAGCCTACTACAACTACCCAGGATTACAGTAAAGGTCACAGATTGCTATACTGACAAATTCAAACATGACACTGTTCCAAGAACTGCATGAAGTAAAAAAAAGTCAAATGTGAAACTTTCCGACCCACAACAAAATGAGTTCTGATACCCAAAGCAGTGTGCATGAGCTGGAGCTGTCTGAGGAAGTGCTGCTGGATTTTTCAACATCACTAGATCATCAAAACTTGCATATGAAATCATATCATAAAAAGCATGTGTCTTAATGCAATCCAACACTTTTTCAAGCACTGCACTGTCACAATCTGGAGTCCTACTAATTATGGCTTGCAGGAGAAAAATAATCCCCATCAGATATCATTGGGAATTTCTAAACTTTGTTTTCTCTGTGTATCTTTTACAGCTGGCACTAAACATACAGTAGTGTGTTTTTCTTGTCATGAGTTTGCAATGGCAGAAGGCCATGCCATTGAAGTGATAAAGCTACTAAGTACCAGATGCACAAAAAGGTGAGGGCATCTACATTTCACTGGTCCCTGTATTTACCACCCAGCTCTGAAGCTAAGATACGTAAAACTGCTGAGTGTCTCCTTCCCCAGTTAGCATGTAAACACTCAAGTCCTTCAAGGGACACAAGTGCAGATGTGAGTGTTCCCCAGGTATCTAGAGTACTTCAGGCCATGCACACGGATACTTAACATCCCTTGGTAACCAAGTGGCAAGCCCTGCTGGTGGGTGATCCAGGTAATGGCCTGGGTCCCACCAGTTTGGGGGGTGATCCAGGCAGTGGCCTATCAACACATCTAAAGGAAGAACGTTACTCCTGCCTTTTGTAACACGTCTAATAGAAGATCTACTGCTCCCCTTTTCATACCACAACCCAGTGGTAGATTCAGCAAATGAAGTGGCAGAAAACACACATTCAAAACCATCTTTTGACTGATGGGATTCAACTGGTCTTTCCAAAATGCTGCTCTTATTACAAGCGTTCGGCTGTTTTATGCTGCAGGAGTCTTTACCATCTTGCTGGCTGAGTCTGCTTTGCTTTGCATAAAAATTAGAAGCTCATTAGGTGAAGGAAAATAATCTGACTCTGTCACCTAGTGGTCAGGATTCTCCCCAGGAAGTTTGCAGTTCCAGGTCAATCAGTACAAGTGACTACAAATTTTGCAATGAAAAGTTACAATAAACAATGACATCAACGTTGATGGAGGGATGATGTCCCAGGGCTTTCCATGAGGGAATCACTGAATACAAAGCATACTCCCCAAATCCTTAATTACTTTACACAAAAAAAACCCAGAACGACGGGCTCATTCTGTACCACCCGTATCCTGAGATCAAGACAGTTTCATCCAGAAAGATGGGTTAAATCCTACCCATCGGAGCAGAACAAAGTACCCTGATGTCTCCGTGTGCTGATCCCAGACTCTGAGCTGTTGTGCTGCTGCGTCATTCTTTAAACAGGAAGGGCTAACACAAAACCAGGCTTAAGAAAAACACATACTGCAAGCCAAAAGGTGCCTGAAACATAATAAATATCACACTCCTACAATATACTGATTTGTATTCTAGCACTTGTACCAAGCGACATTGGGAGCCTCTGAGTTGGGTTACCTTGCCATCCAGCAACCATTTTACAGGTGAAAAGGACACCTGGAGAGTGACTGTAATGTACTGCTTAGACAATATTTTTCTGCTTGTTTTCTCTCACAGACAGAAATCTCTGAGTCATCAGCACCATTATTGCCTCTTTTTGCTTACCTAGCCTCATTAAAATGATTGGAATGAGCAGCAAGGGGCAGAAATTAAATCAATGAGTACTTTACAAACAAAGCTCCACCAATTTCTTCCATTTCCTCTGATATTTTTACCACATGAAGAAACACTGTGGCCTGATCTTCCTTACATAGGACTTACATTCTTGAAGAGGCAGTATTTATTATTTGCTGTCTCAAATACAAAATGTGCACCTATTTTAATCCTTGCCGTCAGCCTAACATCTCTATCCACAGTAAATCTAAGATGCTTATCATCCTATTGGCTGAGTAACTGCCCCATACATTGCAGAGAACATTAAATGTTCCTTAAATCCCATTACAGCCAGAGGAAGATGAGTCACTGAGTGGCAACTAAAATAACCATGGCATTGAAGTTCTTTTCAGTGACTATTACACAAAGAGGTCAGCAGCACCAAGGAAGAATCTATTGGTAAAATCAGTCTCTTTCCAAAACAAGGTAACAGTGGCTGAGATTAAAGATCACAAAGCATATATATGCTTATATAGAAATAAGCTGCAAACACCTCTGAAATGCAATGAAAGCTGCTTTGAAAAGCTGTCATATAGTTCAGAGCAATGCTAGCAGACTAAAGAGTTTACTCTTCTCATGCAGTGGAAGGACAGACTTGGCCAGGGTCCATGAAAAAGTGAGGCCCAGTCATTCTATCTCAACAACAAAACTAATGTGACAGCTGTGGACAATGACAACCCTTCCCTTCAGGAGGGAATTTAGCCTAATTCTCTTTCCTGCCCTGCTAGGGTAGGTATTTGGTGCTGACTCAGAAGGCGGGGTGCGACTTATTGCCCTGAAAAGCACTTTTCCATTCCAGGAGAAAATTATTTCCTTGCTAGTTTACTATACGAGCAGGCATCCTACCTGGCCTGCCAATCTACCTATAAGCAGCTTGTAAGTCTGAATGTGAGACTGGTGGTTTATAGTCAAGGACAGCAGCAGAGAATTCTTTATCTGTGGGTTTGCCTAAGCTCATAGTTACATCTTTCAAGTGAATGCTGGAGTCCTGATTCCTCTCATCTTAGTAGGATCTCTGCCAGAGAGGTATCAAGGCACAAGGATGCAGCTCGCAGGATTTCTGCTTTTCGAAACAGCACGTTAAAATTCTACAGCTATTGTTAAAAAAACCCCAAACAACTCATGAATAATATTTGCCACAAAGTAACGGGGCAGGCCTTAGGTCTGCTGTTTATTGCATTACATTTAGTGAACTTCCTTGCATGGGATTTAAGATGAGGCTTTCTACAGCAGCAGCAAATGTTTTCATTTCTAATAAATTTTTTTTTAAAATGTTGATTATTCAGGCCAATGGATCCACAGCAACCGTGACATTACTTGTGACAAGTGATGGGAACACTGGATATTTTTCATTAGAGATAGTAAATAGGAAGACAGCTGAAAAACACAGCCAGCACTGGAAGAGATTAATGAGAAACTAAATGACTTACAAGTACCATGTCCTCATTTGACTGAGAATTAGATAAATTAACCAAAAAAATAAATAAAATCAATGCTCTAATGAAGCTGAAGAACAACTCCACAAACATATCACAAATAGAGCTGGAGACCGAGGGAGGAAAAGAGAGGAGGAAGAAATAAAGTGGAGAAAGAAATGACAGCCTGTATTTAAAATGTGCTTAGCAACCCCATGGAAATGGGAACAATTCAAGCAGAAGCCCTTAATGTTGTTTACTAAGGGTGACGGGCAGGGAAGGAGAAACTGGTGTATAGTAAACTTCATCCAAGATAGTTGATGGAACTGTTAAAAAGAGGGTCTTATAAGAGAACTGGGACATGCTACCCAAAATGCTAGCAGAAGTTTAATTTCAAATATAATTGGCTGTACAAAGGAGAGTTGGAAGTGCTGGAGGTAGAGGGAAAATTTGCCTATATTAAGGAACATACTTCTGGAGATCTTCCAGGGTCATTCCTCTAATAACAAAAAAAATTGCAGAAGCCATGTAATTTTTCCTGCTTCAGCAAACTTTCAGAGCCACAAAATGAAGAGTATCGATTCTGCACCAGAGATGAAGTTGTGTACGGAAAGAATTGCTTTTAGGGAACCTGTAAAAAGTTACCACGTAGCAGAATTTTCACAAAGGAAATAGCACATCTGGTTTTCAATACTTGCCAGCACCGGATCCATTTCTCAGGCATTGAATTCTTATTCTTGCCACAGCCAGAAAAGAGGATACAGCTGCATCGGAGGATGAGTAGCCATTTACATATTAAATAATAAAAAAAAAGTCCACAAACTCCAGCCTGTTTTAATGACAGAATTTTCACTGAAGCTGAAACTGAGGGATATTCAGAACTTGGTTTATCTTAATTATTGTAATAGGCCCACTTCTTGTTTGTTTACTAAGTCCAGGTTCCTGGAAAACTGGAAAAGTTACTCATAAAAGATTTTTACAAGTCAGGTCTGTTATCCACACAATTCATTAAGGTGATTCAGATATATCTTGTCAATTAAAAGTCTATTGGATTTTACATCAGTTTTACCTTTGGTGAGAGTTTGCAGCTGAAATAGCTGTGTCTCCATAATATACTCTATTTAAATGACTATTTAATCTGCTTGAAGCTTCTTGCTCTAGCACTTAATAGGGCACATCATAATTAATATTTATATTATTATTTATATTATTAAAGCATATTCTTCTGAAGCTCTTCCCAGTCATGAATAAAAAGCTAAAATATCCTTTTTTTTTTCTGGTTGAGCCACCGAGCCAAGAAATGGAAAAAATATTTTGATTCAACATTAAAATCTTGGCTTTCAATTTAAAAATTATATTTAATATAAAGCATATTCAAATATTTGTTTGGTGAGAGAGGGACAGTAACAATCACTCTGAATGGTTTCAGGTCTTACTTATAAAAGGAAGCTACCTGGCCTCTCTTATCTGCTGCAATAAATGTTTCTGCATTACTGCATGGGAAAAACGTTATATTAGGAGGAGTCAACACATGACATCCTAGAGATGAGGAACAAGATCTGCTCCAAGATGTGAGAACCACTCTTGGGATTTAGGTTCAGCCTAGATTTAAAACTTCCTCATCTAAAGCCCAAGCAAGAACCACTGGAATATGGGCTATTAATGGAGAAAAGGAAGGTATCGTCCCCTTCTTGACTGTTACAAGGGCTATCTAAGTTCCTTTCTGAATCAAATCTCTAATGCTGAAATACTTGTGTTTGGAAAATACCAGAACTATTCTTATCAACATTTCCATCTCTTCTTTATGGTTTTGTGTTTGTTTCAGGCAACGTCATTTGCTGAATTAATCTCAAATTCAGGAACTGTTCTGACCAAGCAAATATGGCCTATTTATTATTGAAGGAAGATAGGAAGCAAGTGAGATGCAATTCTGCTCTGGGTAAAGGCATTTTATAGGTACTGTGTGTGTATAAAATGTTAAGGAATGTCACAGAGACCATGAGATGAACTGTCCCTTCAGTGTGACATAGAGCCAATTTTAACAGAATACTGAGAACTACTGGAGAATGAAATTCATCTCAGTGTGGAAGATTGCCCTTAAACTTTCAAAACTCCAGCACAAACCTCCACCCAGTGGGCACTTAGCAGCAGAATGCAGAGCACTTAAAGTGTTTGTGGGACTGTGGAGGGGACAAAATGCCTGCGAGAAAACATGAATATATTTGAAAAGGAGGCAGGAGGATGAAGAAGGGAAAGGATTAAGATCAGATATGAGGTCAGAGATAGAAGAGAAGAGGCGATTGTAGCTCTGCCTTTGAGATTCTTCCTACCAAACTCAGTGGGACCAAAAACTGGTCTTTTTAAAGATAAATGGGAATAAATTTGAAGCTGTGAGACAAACCTCAATGTGAAATCACCCTTTTTTTTCCAAGTATTTCAGCACCTCAGCACACTCAATGTATTACAAAGATCATAAACAATACATGATGGGCCAACTAAAGGTGCCAAAGTGTAAGATACTCGATTCACTGTTTATTTTTAAATCTTTAATTATAAAAGCATCTGACCAACTCTACCAGGCACCTTTACCTTTATGAAAATGAGTACAAGAAGCAAGGGGATTTAAGAGACTGAACTACTCTTTCATTCCTTTAGATCAGCCCTTTGAATAACAGTAAAGGCATAAATTTTGTAATTAAGAGGGAGTCTGAACTGCCAATGTTTGGGCTAGACACACTGGGTTTGTCTTTTGCATAAGCAGGGCCTTATAACCTTGGTACTATAGTTCGGGACACAAGTTCATTAATATCTGTCAAGATCTATAACGTGGATATTTCTTTACACAGTTGTGGCTTTCATTTTCCGGCCACAAATATTGAAAATCAGCTTTTTTTGGCTTACCACCTGCCTTCTCATCCATTCGGGAAACCTGCTCACGCTCCATGGACTCTACCAACTCCATCCAGAGGGCTGGCACGTGGTCTGCGGACTGTTTAAAGCAGGAAGGAAACAGTCCTTGTGTTAATCCTCCAAACACACACATCATCTATCCCTTGTGACTACACCTGAGTGAATACTAAGAAATATCTAATGTAGGTGGAATTCAGAAATGTAGGAGCAGTCATGGCAGATGTGACCAGAGGTCCTTCCAGCCAAAATCCTCTAATAGGGATCAGAACTGGGTGTTTACGGAAGCGAACAAGAACAGCATTAAGATGTAAAGAAACTGTCTCCAGGTACCACGGCAGCCATCAGCAATTCACAGCTTCCTGAACCACTGCTGATATAGTTTTATTTCCTAGTCGCTGCATTTGACCTGGCACTTTTAGAACCCATACAAACTTGTCACGTACAGAATGACACATCCCTCAGGCAGGCCTAATGTTACGTAACTTCCGCGGTCTAGATCTTGAATGTCTATTCTAAGCCTGTCTTCCTTTATCAGTTGGGAGAAGCAGACTTTTCAGAGGAAAAATCAATTCATCCTAAGATTAGGTATTGCAGACATTGATGGTAAGTTGCCTCCTGGAAATGTGGATTCTTCCTCCCTTATGTTAGGAGGGAGCCTGGTGGATGTCAAGCTTCTGACAACTATAGTTAGGTGACATGGGTTGATTGCCAAAAGCATGACACTGGAATGCAAACATACCGTTGCCGTAAATGGCTGATCCAAGAAACCCAGAAAACAAGTTAAAAGAGACATTAAGAGAGTCTCTTTAACTACACAATGATTCTCTGGCCTCTGATCCTAGTGCTCTTTGGGACAGAGCTGGTTACTGAAATGATGCACTCATAGTATGTAGTTTCATAATGAAGTCCAGGACTGTGACAAAGGAAACTGAAATTATTACAATATTTGACAACATACTTGACATTTCTGAGAGAATGCACTAAAAACAACAACAAAAATAAAATCTTTCAGAAAAGCTGATATGATTATGTGGTAAACTTCTACATTAGAATCTGAACAGAATTTGTTAAGGGAGGAGATAATTAGGCAAATGTTCAAGAAATAGTCTCATAAAAATGTCAAATGTCACACATCCATTTACTTGATAAAACAAGTACTCTGTTGATTAAACTTTATTGTTCTCGTTTCTTCGTGAGTTAAAGATGAAAACATTAGAATCAATTACAAGACACAGGGTTTGTTAGAAAGGAAGGCGAGGATGCCCGTGGCTCTGGAGTCCTAAGACAAATTCTGAGCTCCTTTAGAGAGTCCATAACATCCCCTGCCTTTCTTACGCTTTAGTTTTGCTGCCTGCACTGGAGGGATGGGTAGAAACCATAGTTTTGTTTTCATCAGGCTTACTTTTGGGAAATCTAGTCCACCCACCACCACCAGCTATTCAACATACGCAGTCCCCACTCGCCACTGTAGAGAGCAGGATGAGGAAGGCTTCCCTCACACTCTGCTAGTGCTTGGCTTTTAGCAAACACCACAAAGTCATTACCATTTGTGTTCCAGTGTGATTCGCCACGGCATTTCCATTCCAGTGTTACTTTATCACGTGTCAGCAGAAACCTGGAGTGACATAGGAGTTATTCCAGCCCTGGCTATTTAGAGCTCCTTGGAGGTGAGCCATGTGTGTTACAGTAGGTCTGCTTCTGTAAGAAGGGGACTTTGTGATTTACAGCTCATGCCAGAATTAGGAAAGGCACACTGGGCACCTGCTTTCAGGGTCTATTATACCAGTGCTGGCTCTAGCATGAAACTGCCCCATCAGTTTTAGAAACCCCTCTGTTTCTACACAGGGCTATTTCCACATCTTGCTAATCGTGTAGCAACAGCAGCTACTGTCTCTGTCACCAAATCCAGACGCAGTGACTCCAGTCTTCTCACCTTCTGATTCGGTGATGGCACCGAGCCAACTCCCACACGGCGTGAAAGGGTGCTGCTGTGCTATGTGGTCTCCTAGCTTCTTGGCTCAAGCTTTGGGTGGAATAGGAGCAACTTTAAGGTTGAAGTGTCTTCTTGCTCTTCTTGTTTTTCCAATGGAAAAGAAGAATGAGGACTGTGCAGCAATATTGGCTAGATGGCAGCAGCTGCAATGCTAATTGTGGGGCTTCCTGAAGAGATAAAATGTAAGCAAGGGAGAAAGCAGGAGCTCCTTCAATTCCATCTCCTTTTGATACACACAAAGGAACAGGAGCTGAAGGATGCTCAGCCTGACACGTTGCTCTTA
Organism: Baryphthengus martii; assembly: GCA_013396935.1. NCBI lineage: Eukaryota > Metazoa > Chordata > Aves > Coraciiformes > Momotidae > Baryphthengus > Baryphthengus martii. Next base: position 65,534 of record VWZK01012754.1, read on the forward strand.
CAAAGTATCTGCCAAAGGACAGTGAATTCTATTATTTATATTCTGCTACACCTATTGTCCTTTGCAGCACAATTTAAAACCTCCTGAAGATTAGTTGGCCAGAGCTTTCAGAAATAGAAACCTCAAGTTAGAGCTGAATTTAGACACTAGCATCAAATGGTCAGTGGTGGCTTCTGCTTGCTCAGAAGCTTTCATGGTTAGCCCACCTGTGTGTCAACACAAACTTGGCCGCTCGGGTCTGCACTTCTATTTCTGAATCCCTTCTGTGGTGAACCCACTTCCACCACATGCCAAATCCCAGCCCTGCCTGCTCATTAGCTTCTGATTCAGTGTCCTGCCAACTAGCTTCATGTTTAGATGCTACACACAATTCTTTCAGATCCTGCTATTGCCTTTCACTGGGATTTCCGCTGCTGGGCAGATTAACATTCAGAGGGCACAACTAACTACATTTGGCTTCATTAGTTGCAAGTTAATACATAAAATGGATTCTGAAAGTTCTCCCAACATGTTCCTCACTCTTTATTGCTTTGATATACTAAACCACACTGTCTCGACCAAGGCATATTTTTCTCACATTCAGCTTGTTTCGCTGTGAAATGACTCAATTCAGCAAGAAGCTTTTAAATATACACCAAAGGCAGTGTAAACCAGCACCATTACCAAGCGTGCAAAAAGAAACTACTTCATAAACAGAGTAGACAGCATGTTTAAAACAGCTTCTAATGAACTCCAGAGACAGCAGAGCTTGAACCAGCCAACATACCCCTGACATCAGCATCGGCTTTCAAAAAAATCCCATTGTCCATGGGTCATATATTTCACTGTGCCTCTGAAGAAATGTTAAATCAATAAAATACCTAAAGGTTGCCAATGAATCAGACAGCGTTCTGTAAAAAAAGCCAACCGTTATTGCCGAGGGGCAACATAAGAGCTGAAGAAATATTTGCAAGGAAAAGGCCACCCCTCCCACTGGAGCGCATTCATATTCGGTCATCTGACACATTCCAGTGGATACCAGTGAAAAGTACTGGGGGCTGGAATCTTACCGGCCCATTCACTTTGCTTCGGCAGTTTTCCTTGATGATGTAGGATACCTCTGTCCCTTTGATTTCTCGAGTGCTTCCCCTCCCTGAGCCTGGTTTTAGCAACATAATGAAAACTTAAGCTTACACTGGCAACGCATTCGCCAGTTAATGTTTGTGGTACTTCAGTACCCATTTTTCCAGATTGCACATTCTGTATTTAGCCTTCAAAAGGCCACAAAATTTCCCATACCTTGTAATTGTGAAATCAGATCTGGGCACTTGGTGTGTCACAGTAAATTTCTATTTTAGCTGTTTATGTACATACTGTAGGGATGGAATCTTGCTGAGGAAGATACACGCTGAAGAGGAAAATATTTGGTGAAAGCAAGCTTTGATACTCTGCTATGAATCCAGAAATTTAACCTATTGATGTCATAGAAGACATTTGCTTCTTGTTTCCTTCATATGCCGACATTTATCTTGCTGGGCACGTTAAAGTGAGATGATTCCTTAGAAAATCAGACTATCATACTCAGCTGCCTCAGTTTTCACAGTAGTAAAAATAAATCATGGGGATCTTAGAATGCCTTGAGTTGGAAGGGACCTTAAAGATCAACCAATTCCAACCCCCCAGTACCATGGGCAGGGACACCTCCCACTAGAGCAGGTTGCTCAGAGCCTCATCCAGCCTGGTCTCCAACACTTCCAGGGAGGAGGCTCCGCAGCTTCTCTGGGCAACCCATTCCAGTGTCTCACCACCTTCAGAGTAAAGAATTTCTTCCTAATGTCTAATCTGAATCTCCCCTGCTCTAGTTTAAAACCATTGCCCCTTGTCCTATTACCACACATACTTATACAAAGTCTCTCCCTAGCTTTCCTCTAGTCCCCCTCAGATACTTGGAAGGCTACAATTAGCTCTTCCCAGAGCCTTCTTTTCTCCAGGCTGAACAGATCCCAATTCCCTCAGCCCCTCCTCACAGGAGAGGTGCTCCAGCCCTCTGAGCATCTTTGTGACCCCCTCTGGACCCTCTCCAACAGGTCCATGTCCTTCTTGTGCTGGGGACTCTAGAGCTGGACGCAGTGCTCCAGGTGGGGTCTCCCCAGAGCAAAGTAGAGAGGCAGAATCACCTTCCTTGACCTGCTGGCCACACTGCTTTTGATGCAGCCCAGGACACAGTCGGGGCTTTTTGGGCTGCCAGGGCATAATGCCGGCTCATTTCTAAAAGCCAATCCAGTGTTGATGGGGAAGCTAAGCTCTACTGGAATTAGAATTATTTTAACTTCATGCAAAAGATGAGACTAGAACCTGTAACTTCTGATGTTAACAGTATAAAAAGCCCTGTCTTTTCAATCACAGTCTCTTACAAATCTGCAGTAGTTTCAGAAAATAATTAGTTCTGGAAGAAGTGTACATTACATACATTATATCTTGGCAAGACAGTTCTCTATCCTGCTTTTCTGTTCCTAAAAATACAAATGGTTCACATCTATGCTTTCAATATCCAATTAATATTTGCAAACAGGGTGCCTTTGACACGCAGGCTAGGCTTCAGTGAGCACAGTGTTCAGTTCAGTTCCATTACCTACAGCATCACAACCGTCTGAAGACATATCCTCCCACTGTTGCCATCAACATAGACACAAAAAAGGGTCTTATTCTCCTCAGTCACTCTCCTGCAAGCTTCATAGTGTGAAAAAGCCAATCACCTCTATTCCATTACCCAGCTTGAAGAATTTGCCAGTTCAGGAGAAAGTCAGATAACCTTTCTGCTTTATACTTGTCTTATTATAAAATATTGTTTCAGATTTACCCTAAATATATACCTCTTTTCCTACACACTTCTAGGATGGATTTGCTTCTAATAAACACTTGTTTAGAGATACAGGCACTCAGCAATGCCAAAGACAACACTTGCAAGGAGATGACTGTGTGTGACCAGCCAAATATCCATCAAAATTGTTTTCATCAGTTCATAGGAATCCAGCCCAGAAAGACTTATGTATTCCAAAATGTTTAGCATCATATGAATTTCAACACTGTGCTTGCTGACAGATGTTTATTAAAAACTTTCTTTTGCCTACCACTTCTGTAGAACACAACTATAGTACACCAGGTTTTTCTCCCTCCTCTGATAAACCCACTTGATCCTCAAAATTTACAGGTTACAAATCTTCTCCACTTGTTCATATCTTTCCTAACATAGGCTTAGAGATATGCAAAGAGAAGCAATGTCAGACAGCTTACTGCTAGTGTCTGTCCTTGTAAATTCATTAGACGTTTCCATTTAGCATTGCAGTGATTTTTATGCCCTTGAAATTATCCTTTTGATTCCAATTGCATTCTATCATTTTCCTGAGTAAAGCATTTGATTTTAAACATTTCTGAAAAACTGTTATCCTTTTAGCCCTAATATTAAAAAAAATAATCACATGATCACAGAATGACAGAATGATAGGGGTTGGAAGGGACCTCTGGAGATGATCAAGTCCAACCCCCCTGCCAGAGCAGGATCACCCAGGGTAGGCCACACAGGAACAGATCCAGGGGGGTTTTGAATATCTCCAGAGACAGAGACTCTACGACCTCTCCGGGCAGCCTGTTCCAAGGCTCTGTCACCCTCAAAGTAAAGAAATTCTTCCTTATGTTTAGATGGAACTTCCTATGTTCAAGCTTGTGTCCGTTACCTCTTGTCCTGTCACTGGGCAACACTGAAAAAAGGCTGGTCCCATTCTCCTGATCCCCACCCTCTAAGTATTTATAAGTATTGATAAGATCACTGCTCTGTCTTCTCTTCTCCAGACTAAAAAGACCTAACTCCCTCAGCCTTTGCTCATAAGAGAGACGTTCTTGTCCCCTAATCATCTTCACAGCCCTTTGCTGTCCCTCTTGAACTGGGGAGCCCAGAACTGGACACAGGAGCCCAAAACTGGACCCTGCCCAGAACCAAATCCTCTGCTCCACAGTACTTTTTGTCATTACACCGTATCACCACAATACAACACTGATTTCTTGTTTGTACTCAAATCTGACATGTGGCATAAGTGGGAGGGATGATGAGCCAAATTTCATCCATTCATCTTTTCAACCACAGGCAGGTTAAACCAAAAATGAAGTAGGCCTAAGTAAGGTAGGCTCTACTGCAGGATGACAAAGCAGAGCATCTCGAATATTTAGTATGTTGCTTAAGAGTGAACATTTACAAAAGATCAACAAATAGAGAGAATCATTTTCCTTCTTGCAAATTCTGATTCCCAGGATGTTGTTAACATCCTCGATTCACTAGGATAGATGTCCTTGTTACATTCTCATCAAATGTACTATTTATTTCCTTCACCTATCAGAGTCATTAGTATTTACACAACACCAGTGTCCTACAAAATAACTGCAGATTACTTGGCCTTGTTCAACATGTAACAGGCTCTAAAATGAGCACAGATCATATCTGGAGTGGACTTTTGTCCCCTAAACTTCTGTGGAGTGTATCTTAGGGTAAAAGGAGAAAGATAAGGGGAACGCCTTAAAAATTGTCTTTTGAGGAGCAATGCCTATAAGCATAAGCTCCGAATATCGGGGCAAATCTTGCCACTGATTTCCAAAGCTTCTGGGCAAACCCTAAAAAGTAGGCTGAGCATATTCCCATTTCTTCCTTGTGAGCTCAAATAATGCTGGACACAGCATGACTCTCCTGTGCAAGTATTAAGTGGAGGCTGGGCAGCTGGCTCTTTGTTACTGGGATGTTGAAGATAGATCTTTAACTGTCTTTTCCCTGTACTAAGTAAATCAACATTTCTCCTGTGAAAAATTGAGACAGTGGTAAAATGTGTGTGACTTTTATAGCACTATTTGTGTTTCTTCAGGCTTGGGATATGGTATTGCAGTTGTATCTCCTCTCTGCCTGAAGTGTGTCAAATCTAAAGTGCATAGGTTTTGAAAGAAAGGGCCTGTTAAAAAAGATATATGAATGGTGAAGTCTTTAAACAGCTGACAGCAATACCTACAAGACCTTTTCAGATGAAATATTATGTCGTATATCTCCATCTTCTTCTCCTCATGCTACACAAAAATTTAAAACTGTCTCTGACAATGATGTGAATCTGTGCTCTGAAGACAGAGGCTGATCAGCTCCACCTGCTTTCTCTTGCTTCTCAGTAGGTGTCAAGTGAGGGAATTCCATCATATTTTTTAGGCTGAAGTTTGCTTTCCATCTCCAGAAGAATGCTGCTCTTACAGCTGATGAATTGGAAACCTGCTCTGGTATCAAGATCAAGGAAAGTAAGACTAGACAGAGTTCACAGTTGCCAGCTGCCAAGGACAGTCAAATTTTGGGCCATACTACTCCAGGAATGACCTGCCTGAGCTCATACAGCCTTACTGGACAGACCACAGGAGAGACTGGCTACTACTGGACTCCCGCATTAGAACCTTCTGATGGGAACGTAAAGAATTGAATGCTCCAGTGCATTCAGTAAAGCCAGGTCAAAAAGATAAGAAAATTAACATCACATTACACTTGGTCTTCTCTGCTAAGCGCTGTCCAGTGCCAGTCAGGTTGAGTTTCAAATGAAGTTCTATCTGTAGAGTTCAGGTCAGTGAACTCTTCCAACCACTCCTTTTGTCTAATTAATTTTGCTTATTGTTTGTCAGCCTTCCTCTATGGTGGAGTTTGCTGAAAACCTCTGGCCACTGTGGTATAGAATAATGCACTGTAATTTTGCCTTTTCATATTGAATCTCAGCTGAAAACAGCTGTTCCCCAAGCCTATAAATTGCTGTGACTGTCTCCTGCTATTATTTATCTCAGTAGCTGTATTATTTAACTTTGTGCAGCATATTGGAATACAGTTTACCTGGAGAACATGATTAAGTGCAAAATGAAGTGGTACTCTTAAATCAGATTTCTCTGATTGCTCTGGAAAGTTTCTAAAAATTCTCACCTGATGCTTCCCATGCAACCATTCTTTACACATCTATTCCATAACACAACATCGAAGGAATTTTAGGCTTCAGCCCTTCTACTTTGACTCCCACAGCTTCTGAAAATCTTTCAGAACAAAGAATAGAAGAGAGTTTGTAATCTTTTTAAAGGTGCAGCTAGTGCAAGAAGTTACGCATATATACCTTTTCTGTGTCACTGCATCTTTCCAATTAAGTGAAATTCCCTGTTGCTATGGGTTCGACTGCTCAGATAATGGATTGCAGTGAGATATGGCCTGAGCTGAATGCTGCAACACAGACAAAATTGATGCTGGGAGAAAAATTACATGAACAGTCAAATTAAGTGGAATAATTGTAATGCAACTACATAATTAACTCCTAAATTGTGAGAAAAATGAGAAAAATGTTAATCTTTTAATATTTAACGGGCCAAATTAATTACTAGTTTATGTAGTTCATTAGAATCTAAAAGAAAAGTGGGAAAAAAACCCCAAACTTGTGAATACCATTTAAGCAAGCTGCAGACCTTGGTTGAAAATTATATCCTTATTACATAATGCTATAGGATTTTTATTTTTTTCCTGGGATATGTAGGAAAGACACCCTGTGGTTGCAAGGCTTTCACATTCAGGGAATTCTGGCCAGTCCATTCCTGCCTGGTGGAGACAGAATCTCTATTTGACTCCTAACTGCTGGGTAACGTACAACTAATTCTGTCACTGTTTTGCAATGTTTTCCCTTCCTTCTCTTCAGATACCTGGTCAATTACAACTGAAAGTTTCCTGAGCCCTGGACTGTCACTTGTTGCATGTATTTACAGTAACAAGCCTCTTGGTGTGCTCGTTGCAACTTGATCTTTACTTGATCTTCAGCAGGAAAAATAAACCAGGAGAAATTTGGAAAATTGACTTGGGCTGCCTTTTCCTTCAGCAACGTGTGTGCATGATGAGTAATTAGATTGACGGGTAGGCCTTGGGTAAAAGGACATTGTTCATATGTTCTGTGACACAGACCAATCTCAGTATCCCACAACTGTGCCATAGAAAGACAGACTGCCCAAGAATTCTGGTCAGTTTTCAAGTTGAAGGAGTTCAGCTTTCACTACACGTTCATGATACAAGATTAAAGTACCTTCTGATCAACCATTGTGATCCATGGCTTCTCTGATATATAGCTAGACACAGATTTCAAGATCTCAAAAGGCGTAAAGTGTCTTACTTAAACATTCTTTATGGGAAGGAAAAATGCAAATGCATGAGTCATGGCTTCAATTAACATCAAGTGCACTCTAATGGCCAACTTCATTCTGTCTGATTCATCATTTAAAGCTACCTGTACTAATCCAGAATTCATAACTCGGGATTCACTAGTGCAGTCATTCAACTTGTAAGGTTCCTAGACTGGTTTAGGACATTAAAACACTCTAAGCTCATGACTATCATGACACAAAGATCCAGGGTTTATAGATACACAGGGCAGCAAACTGCATCCCTAAACAGGTCTGTCCAAAAAGATGTGGCCGTGATGGATATTTGATGAAACTAGCTTTACGTTGAGCAAACAAGCAACAATAAAATGTCATAAATAGAAAGATAATATGATCTACATGGATAAGTGCTCTCATTTCAAAAAAAATAATCTAAAATTAATCAATACATCTCTGATCCTATAATTCCCTTTTAGTAAGATTTATGGCAGGGAGAGGCAAGGACTGTACATTGACATTTTTATCAGTCTGTTTCTTCTTAGGAATGAACTGATGAGTTTAGACTAATGCTTAATGAACTTCAAAAATATTAAAAGCTGTAAGATTTTGCTTAAATTCCCACATCAAGTCCAATGATTGCATGTAACTGAATTAGAACAAATCTTTCAAAAGAAAACATTGAATCCCAATTGAAAAAAAAAATTAGCGCTCATCAAGGACCCACCGCTATTCTACATAAATGGTTTCCAATGATAAATCATCTTTGTTAGAAAGGTACACCTTATTCCTTTCAATTCCGTTGTCTACCAGCATGGGTAACTGCTGCAAGATTATCTTTTTTTGGATCCTTCCAGATGTAAACACTGAGATAGATCAGGAAAAGCAACCGGTGTCAGGAGCTGGACAAAATAGATTCCCATACAGCTTGTATCTTTTATTTGCACCTTATAGTTTTTATTTACACCTTATAGCTGCGCATCCTACATTTTACTAACAGATGAGATGTGGACAGCAAGATACTGTGGCTAAATCTTGCTAATATCTCTGCCTCAAGTAGAGCATAAGTAAGGTTACTCAGGTTTGTAGTTCAATGGAATGTATTTTCTGTCAGTAAAATTTGGTAGCAGACTTGATCTCACTCTTGACTCCAAGTTTCCCCTTACTCTGCATCTCTTGCTCTCTGGTCAGCAGTTTATCAGCTTTGAAATACTGTAAGGATGAAGCACCTCCTTTACGCAGGCTGATGCTCTGACCAACGAAGCCATCATGGAAGAGGCTGATTATTGCAACCCACTTAAGCCCAGCAACCTGCTGGATGTTCTGCTGCACTAAAAATACACAGTGCAAAGCCTTTACTTGCCCTGTTCCAGCATCTGCCAAATATGCCAAGTGCAAATGCGATGACTGACTGCTATAGGCAGACTGAAAAAAGCCACCCAAAGCCACTGAAAAGCCTCTCTGCTTTTTCTCCAGCTCCCTGTATCTGATGCACAGGACTACAGATACCACAAGAATCTGTAACTCAGTGCAAGGAAGATGTGCAGCACCACTGCCACAGCAGACACAGGGTGCAAGCAGAGAAACTGGGTTGTTACTGCCAGTAAGTGACTCAAGGGGCAAGTTGTTTCATAGTAACTTCATGCTATGGGCCCAGATTCCTCCCAGCTAACTTCAGGTCCTCTCTAAAGCATCTAATCCCTAGGGCTCCATCTGTACCTGCCCTTCACAGTGGTGCAGTTCAGATAGTTTCTGGAGGGAAGTTACGTTGGTCTGAAGCTAGCCCATGTGCTTCAGTTCAGTGTCTCTCATGAAGTGGGGTGAGTGAAGGAGCAGCACGGAGCCTTTTTCTTAATAACTGTGAGCACTGCAGCAGTTGCACTGTAGTTCGCTACAGTCTGATTCAGTGGTGACATGATGTCACAGAATCACTGATTCTCGATTCTCTGATTCTAACAGAGAATGGCTTGAGTTGGAAAGGACCTTAAAGGTCAACCAATTCCAACCCCCCCGTACCATGGGCAGGGACACCTCCCACTAGAGCAGGTTGCTCAGAGCCTCCTCCAGCCTGGTCTCCAACACTTCCAGGGAGGAGGCTCCACAGCTTCTCTGGGCAACCCATTCCAGTGTCTCACTACCTTCAGAGTAAAGTTAACTTCCTAATATCTAATCTAAATCTACCCTGCTCCGGTTTAAAACCATGACCCCTTGTCCTATCTCCACATGCCTACTCCTGCTAGCAGCAGTTGGAGTAGTGTCTGTTTGAATTACAATAGCTAAGGACCCTGCATTCCACTCTATTAGAAAAAAAAAAGTTTAAATAACAGTTTCCAGTTTATATGTCTTATTTTTCAAAATGCAATTGGCCTAAAGACATAGATGGTTAGGAAGAATAGATTACCTGTCAAAACTACCCAAGCTCTTGTTTTGACACCAAATCTAGCTATATATTAAGTAATGGATACATAGCATAGCCATCACTGATATGCTGCATACTAATCCTTACTACTGTGTGGCAAAATTGATCAAAAAGGCTTTTGATCTAACTTAAAACTAACGCGAGCAGTGAAGTGTGCCTGTGCATTTTAAATAGGCTGAATGCATAATAATGTAATTTTTCATCATTTCTTATACACAATACAGGTAAGTTGAGCACATGCAGAATACACTAGGGTTGTTTTTTTCTGCCTGATCTCACAGAGCAGTTGCACATCATATTATGCTATGAATATTATGTTTGAAGTTTTATTCAGATTTCTGGTTTTCCCAACTTTACACAGAATTAGTTGTCATGTTCATGTTTAAAATAGGTTTAGATAAAAAAACCAACAAGCAATAGCTATCCTCACTACGAAGCTGCATCTGGTAGACTTTCACATGAGAAGTGCTTTCTAAAAAACAATGGACAGAAATCACAGACTGTCTTTGGTTGGAAGAGACCTTCAAGATCATCCAGTCCAACCCTTGACTCAATAACAGAAGTTTTGCAAAAGAAGAATAAGTGCAAGAAATTATATATACAACAGTCCCCCTATTTTGATGGCCGAAATAGTCACTGTTACAGTTTGGGTACCTGAAATCTTTAGAAAGTCAAACAAAACAGTTTTGGCCAGTAACTGTATGTTCTCTAAACTACATCATTACAGGGTAGAAGGTTTTTTTTCCTACCGGATGGTTGTTGCTCCAGTTGAGCTAGCCTAGATATGTGCTGACATCTAGTGGTCCTTTAGAGAATAAATACGGTCCAAATAGTCATTAATTAGCAAGAAAGAATAATCAACTCAGGTTCAGAAAAAGTATATTCCCCCTTCTCTTCCTTTTCCTCCACAGTGCATTTAATAGTGTTTATAGATAACTGAATTCTGGTGATCAGGGCCCTTTTTGATATTTGTTCAAGCTGAGGTTCTCAAGCACTGTTCCCATTGACATCATGCCGAGTCCTTTGGGGAAAATCCACATGGAGGCATTTCTTGAGTGACAATTACCATGGTATTTAAGCAGAGACTGTAAAATTGAAAAAGAAATAGAGAGGAATGCAGTTCTGAATGTCTGGAGCCACCACATGACCTGTATTACACCTCATTTCATCAGAGACTGCTTCAGCTATTCCTACGAAATTCAGATGAAAATTTGGCCTTAAGCTGTTATTTACCTATTTAATGTAAGAAAATGACTACAAATAGCCTTTAAATGATAATTTAGTTTACTGCTCTATTGAAACAATCTGACTGCATTATAGATCCCAATGAATATTTATGAGATGACAGTCAAAACTCCACTTAGAAACCCACTTGCTGCAGCATTTACTCCGTCTTCATTTAACACACATTTCTGCTCAGCTGCAAAGCCACCCATGTCACACACCCCCTGCTCAGGATAACTGCTTTGGGAGGAAAGCATTAGAGCTTTACTCACTGGCTCAAAGAGGAAAGAAAACCAGAAATCAACTGCCTTGAGGACTGATCCAGGAAACCAAAAAACTCCAGCTTAGGTTTCAGTTGATTTTATAGTCGCCACCACCAAGAAAGGGTTTTCTTGCTTGACAAACAGCATAAATGGAGGTTTTATAGCGCTGTGCCTCGTCAGAGAAGCCCAGTCTCTGATAAGGTATATTCAAACCCTGAAAAGAAGGTCTATATCACCTCCAAGGGACCCCTGAGGCCATCTTCTACCTTGCTTTGATTTCCAGGAGATAGTCTTTTGGGCTCCAAGAACAGGCTATTGCAGAAAGCCCCAGGTCAGAGAAAGCAAGATGAATGACATGCTGAACTGGCACTGAAAAGATTTATTTTGAAGGGAGAAAATGGAAGCTGGTCAGAAAATGGCCTCATAGCTTGTGCTGGTGAGCTGTCACTGTTTCAAACAAAGATCACCAGCATACCTTCAGTGTTTCCCAATCACATATCCACCTGTGTCCCTGACAACCCTGTGCGCTCAATTCCTCACAAACAGGCGATCACTTATCACCCTTGCAGGATGCTCACTTTGGGGGTATCAAGTCGAGTAGCTGCTCAGCCAGTACCCTAGAAAGACTCTTTCCACACAATGTTATTTTTCTGTTTTTTTTTCTCTCAGTGCAAGACCTGCTCATGATTTATACTGGCTGTAGCAAAGCACAAAGCTATAATTTTCTTTTATTGAACTCACTCTGGGTAGCCATCACTCTTCAGAAATGCAGATGGTCATCTTATTCTTAGTGACAGGCTGAACGTCACAACTCTGCTGACAAAGACAGCAAAGTAGTAATTTATAATAGTAAGAGGAGCATTCAATTTAATATCTGTGTTAACTGCACATAGTTAGGCATCTTGGACATAGTTTTTGTAGGATCCTGCTCTACTGATCCTTTAGGACTTTACAGTATTAAGGCAAGTTTGTATAGCATGTACGCTGGCATCCAGCTGTCATTTCTGTGCTTAGAGCAAATGAAAGTATAGCATGCAGAAAAAATTGGCCTCCAATTGAACTCTGATCATAATCAGCTTTCCTTATGTGTATTTGAGATACCGCAGATTAATAACTTGTCTATCTCTTCCCTTATTTCACGCTTCCATTTTCAGGGGCATCCACAGTGCAAATGAAATTCTGCATCTGGATCAGAACTATGAGATTGTGTGAATTAATGTATTTAGCTAGTTCATTGTTCACGGAATTAAGGAGAGGGCTTGCAGCTTCCCTTGCACCCCAGAAAATGTGGATTTAGGTTGTTGCTGGGACCAGCATGATGCAGAAAACACACTTTGTCTGTTCTGGGGTGAGAAGGTAATTTACAGCACCCGGTAGAGTGCCCAGAGACATGCCCTGTGATGACCAGTCAGTTTGTGGAGAACGAAAAGATGGTGTTGAATGTTAAACAGAAAGGATCAGGAGGTTTTTAATAAGCACCCTCCCTGATCCTGCCAAGGGGGCCCCATACAGACCTTAACAGCTGAATCTAGAACGTGCTTCATTTCATCACAGACCCAGCTATTGCTACAGCAACAGCACTTGGAGAATAATTCAAAGATACAAAACCTAGATGCAAGTCAAATCCAGGGATTAGAGTATTTAATTGTTTAGAATAAGGGTAGCTTCACACTTTACTTGGCGTATTCAGTGAATAGATTCAGAGCAAAACTACATCCAACATCTGCTAATGCCGTGTTTTAGTATCGCCTCTTCAGAGTAAATTATGTATTTTAAGTGTTCATTTCACCAATTAATCTCTCCTGAATCAGATCTGTATATTAGTTGCTTGAAATAGGCTTAAAATAGTCATAATTGTACAAAACATGAATACCATCTTTCATAATACTTAGGCAGTGACATTGCCTTTTCTCTCAATTTGTCTCAATGTTCAGGTACATTAGAAGTCAGCAGTTAAATGCTATTCACACAGAGTCTCTCAATTACTCCACTGACCTGCCTAGAGCATCTTTTGATGAAGGCACTAAACAAGTGCAAAGTGTAGATGTTCAATAAGCAGTGTATGGATTTCCCCAGAGTTCCATTTGAAAAGACTGGAGCTCTGTTCAAGTGGACAGTGAGGGAGCATGTAAGATACTTCCCCCACTTTGTAAAAGGCTGATTGAGAGGACCTTGGCGTACTGACCGTCAAATCCTTCCCTTGCAAGCTGAGAGCGGGCCAGGAGCTTGCTGTGCAAGGGCCGCAGAGCCTTGCAAAGGAACTTTGTCTTGTGCCAAAACTACCCAAGTGTTACAAGGCTCTTCCATAGCACGCTCCGATGACGTCACTTGCTACAAAGACACCCCCTCCCAAAGTGACAAGCAGATAATTACTCTGACCTCTGCTTGTTGGTAGTTGGTAGAGAGTTGATAGCAGTACCGTGAACTGTCCTCGTATTTCATTTGCTGATGTGCTGTAAACCTTTGACTTTCTGCCAGAATTTAAGGTTGCCTTATGAGATAATCCCAGCTAAGAAGCTCAGTTCATATGCATCTTTCTGCCCTGCTGCTGGAGACAGAAGCATGATGCAGTTCGCTAAGAAAAGAAACACAAAAACTCCTAGGCTTTGAATAATGATCTTGAATAAGTTCTTGGAGTTGCAAAATGGTGATAATATTATTTACTCTCATATTAAATTTATAAAATACTTCTGCTGAAGTTTCTAAATCCCTGATTAGACCACCAACAATTCCCTTATACATTTCCTGCTGGTTCTAATCACCTGTCCCATCTTTTTAAGGATATTTTCCCTAAAGTAAAAAAAAAAAAAAAAATAAAGCAGAAACTCTGCATTCAGAAACAGTTACAGCTGCACTCAGGAAGGGTATGAGAGTTGACTTGCAATAATAGCTTTAAAGATACTGTAAATGTGTTATTAATCCAAGTTGTCGACAGCTTGGAGTGCCAAATTATCTGTGTTGCACTGAGCCATGAAACTATCCCATGAGGTACTAAGTCCACCTTGAGACATCAGTGAAGCCAAAGCTTTGATCCTCAAGGCTGACTTGAGTAAATCATTATTTTTAAATGATGTAATCTTTAATCCCTCATGCATCCATAACACATAATTTAAGTAATGCATTTGACTTACATTTCTTATTACTTCAGAATTCAGTCCAACTACTACTGCAAATCAAGTCAGAGCTCCCAGAGGCTCCAGAGAGCAGAACTAGTCCTACTCTACTGCAATTCTCCACTGAACTAATGACAGAAACAATATGTCATCAGGAACCACGATTCTACCTACTTTGATGTGTGTTTCTTGTTGGTTTTTTTTTCTCTTTTACTGTATTTCAGTGTAGCATTTTCTGGAAACGAGGAGCACAAGGAGTGGGAGTCTGGAGGTCCTAAATTTAAATTCTTGCTCCCATACCAGTTCATGAGATTTCAGCTTAACTCTTAAGAGTATTTTCAGAAGCAGCGGTCAGCATCTTGAGCCACCCACCCTTATCACCTTGGTTGGACTGCCAGAAAATGACCGCAGATAACATACTTCATAGCAACCAGCATCTTACATCAGCTCAGATGTACTGAGCTGAGGATTTGAACTTTATCCCTATTACTAAGCAAAGCTTAAAGCTCTGAGTGGCATTGTCTGGCCACTCTACATGTTTGGCCCAGGATTTCTCTTTAGTTCTGTAGTCACTTCACAGCCTGAATGCATAAACACTATTCCATTGCATATTATTCTCAGTTCAGAGCATTTTGAATAATGTGATGGCTGTGTCACAACTCATCAAAACAACATTTTACCAGCACAAAATTGAGGCTATAGGTTGCATGCTCTGTGCTGTAGCAGAAGCCTTGTAGGTGCAAAGCATCCTAGGATATCATCTGAGGGTGGGGGAAACATACCTGGTCCTGACGATACTAAAGAGTGTTAGGCTGCAAAACAAGTATGAAGCAAGAGGTGCAATCAGCAGCTTCAGAACTTCATTCCCCGGCCTTAGTATTATTCCTGCAGTATAGACACAGTGATGGAGCCCTATGAGCTCCAGCTGACCCGGTTCAAACTGTAGGCTCTCTGCTCCCTACAGAGTGCACAGGGCTGCACGCTGTAGATGTGCCTCTTGTGCAGCCAAATGCAAACTCAGTTCCTGCCTGTAACACGGTGATAACAACATTTACCCAATTACTTTCGGTAAACTTCACCTTATCAATGCCAATACACCATTCACAGTAATGAGAAAAATATATCTTTTTATTGTGAATACATATTCTGAATAAAGAGAGAGATGTTTTCTACTACCAGTGCCATTGCGAACAGTACCTGTGATTTAGACAGTCATTTGCCAAGTGCTGTAAAACACACCCCATTCTGAAACTACCTCATCTATTAACTGTCTAATTCAAAATCAAAAGCCAAACAAGCCCCTTCTGGCAAAAACAATCAATGCCTGAGTATTGTTGCAGCATTCTACTCTTTCTGCCACTCTTGGAAGGACAGGTCTGAGAGGGAGCCAGGGATGCTCAGCTGTAGGATTCTTCCCTCCCCTCTTCCCTTCCTACAGAAAGTATCACCAGCAAAGCTGAAAGGAGCCGTACATGATTGATCAGAAATCATTCATACTCCTTGCTTGGTTGATCTAAGTGACTGTTGATTTTCATGATGCTACCACAACTCAAACATAATTCCAGTTGAAGGAAGCTTATTTTCTATGATATGCAGTGTCCTGGAAGAAAGCCTGTCACTACTGTCTCAAGATTACATTGCTACCAGGAGTCAATGAATCTCAGTGAACTTGACAATGTATTTTGAAAATAAATTTCTTAACGCTCAGGAAAAAAGTCACATGCTACGTGTGAAAGGGATTGGCAAAACAATCCTTTGCTTTGCCTGCTCTGCTCTTTTCAACTCTTTAAGCTTTTAAAAATCTTCTTAATGGAAAATATGAGCTGAAACGTGGATGTTCTATTTCTGTTTACGAGAGATATATACTGTACATATGTGCCAGAGAACCTGTTTTCTAAATAGCATTTAAAAAAAAATTAAAAAAAAAAAAAAATCACAGTCAGCTAAAGATTTGTGATTTTTACTTTTGCTTTAAGGGAAACTAGATGAAAAGGAATCAAAAAAAGGTTCAAGTTTACCAGCATAAAACATCATCATTTGTCAGTGAACACTGTTTCCATTTAGTACTGCACACATCAAGGGCATCAAGTCCACTCACACCAAGCAAGGGAAAGCAGGGAAAATGTGCTTCCACCTGCCACCCTGGAAAAACAAAGATGAGTACTGGCCCTCTGGGTTATGTCCAGCAAATGTCATCCCCTTACAACAACACTGTTTACATAACCAGCTCACAAAGCTGCTCCCACTATTACCAGCCCTGAATAAACACCTGTCAAGGTTCAGGATCAGGGATGGCCACTAGACCTATAACTGATGCTCTCTATTAATCCCTCTTCTTTCCCAAAGGAGAGGAGAATGGGAATAAAGGAGAGAGACTTACGGATTGGAAAAGAAAACCAAACCAGCTTTAATTAAATAATAATACTAAAGCAGAATAGATACAATTATATACTAAATCAATATCAAAATTAAACGTGAGCACCTTGGAGAAGAAAAGACAAGTGGGAAATCAGGGACAGGGAATAATTTAAATAATGAGTATATGCCTCTCCTAAAAATCCATGCACTCCCCAGCATCCTTTTCAGTTCAGGCTGCCTCTTATGTGTGCTCTTTGCATCTAATAAATTACAGGCTCACTCCACAAAATGTTATCATCGCTCCCATGATAACATTGAACATGAACCTGCCTAAATCTACATGGAGAACTGCAGTCTTTGTAGTATGCCGCTTAGAAAATAAGTGTAGTACATCATGTTTCTTGAAAGATCAGAAAGATAGGTGAATAGGGACGTTCCTTACACTAGTATTTAGTCAGCCGAAGTTAAACAACTGAACATGCAAAAATGCAAACTCAAAACCAACTTGAAACACTGACTTGTGAATCTTAAACCGTTACAGAAAGGAATATGAAATTATACATTTTCTCCACTGACTTGAGCAGATAGATACATAAATTTGCACTGTTCTTTCAAAACATCACTCTGTAAATAAAATCAGTCTCAGAGATGCGTTGATGTGCCTTATTCAGAATCAATAAGCAATTCAGTAATAACACATTCTGAGGTATGTGAGCTCTACAACAGGCTGTTTAGAAACTGGGTAATATCCTTTGAAGCAATTGGTAGACCCTCTAAGCCCGCTCCAGTCTTGTTCAGTGCGCTCATGAGAGTGGCTGCACACAAAAGGAACCAGCCTTCACCCGCTCTGTACGGTTAATGAGTACATTTACTGGTTATTTGGTCAAATATCTTACTATAATTATGCGTATAGGCAAAAAAGCCCCGTTCTGTTTGTGCAAGTCCTTATCAGGCTTATATACAAAGAGACAAATGTACCATGCGAGTATAACAGCATGTAGCTCATATGTTAAATATAGTTAATATAATGTATATTATGTGTATAACATTGCAAGTATGCATATAAATAAAGTATCTCCCAGTTCTAGATAACAGAATTTCCTTTGAGCTGCTCGTATGTGCTTGGAAACCATGTTACTGAGGCTGCTCTAAACTAGAGTCTGAAGTTTTCACCTCTTACACCTTGAGTCCTCAAAGATCCTTGAATGCCAAGCAGACCACAGGATTCCACAATCTGAGATTTATCATTTCTAGTTAAAAGGAATCTCGAGATAAACTGGGCTTTCTCCTTAATTCTAGGGTAGCATGGAATTGTTCTGTACACTACACAAGTACAGACAAGCACATGTATTGTGGAACTTGCTGCCGTCCTTTAAAAGAATGGTATCATGGAGGATAGTCAAGTCTCTGGTTTATTGCTGGATGTATAGAAACAACATATGGCATCTTTTGACACCCAGAAGATACATGTCCTGCCGGACACTGTGTGGGTATTTGGGAGTCTACACTAGAAATGGATCTGATTTAACACACGTAATTATGAGATTTGTGGTCTATAGATGGCATTTGGGCAAGCAGATACAGAAGCAAAATAAAGCTGGGTTTTTAACGGGGTTTGTGGCATCTTGGAATCACATTTTGTGAACTGCGTATTTGAACTTGAAACTTCTAATGTACTAACATACTACTTGTTTCTGAGCAAGAGATGACCTGTAACTGATAATATTCAGGAGACATTTATACATCCACTTGCAACATGCACAGATAAAACTGACACAAATATAATACAGTGCTTAAGATTATCATGTATAAATATCTCAAAATTGAGTGCTGTAGAAAAGAGACATATGGGTAAGAATAATTTCTTTCAAATGCCATAAATGCCTATTTTGGAGTGAAAGCATTGCATGTTGTCTGTACGAGATACTAAATTCATTCCACTTTATATATACACACAAATATTTAATCACTTTGTTAATTTTTAAAGTTTCTGCCTTTTCACAAGTAATTGATTCACTTTAACAACTGAGAGATGTGAAAGCTTACACGTTACCAGGAGTTTTCATGTGGAACCAAGAACTGTGCTTTTTACTTCATTAAGCATCAACATCGTTTATTTAGACCTGGGTGGCCCAAAACCTGGAGCCACTGGGACTAAATCTGAGTTAGAGAACTTTTTCACAAGCGGGGATGTCTCCATGGTGCAAGTCCCAGTCTAGGTATAAACGATATGAATGTCTTAGGTTATTATAAGCAACAGCACATACACAAAGCCTATCTTCACTAGATCCCAAGCTGTGCACCAAATCTGTATTTAGCATCACAGAAAAAAATGCAGCTGCTTCAGAAACAGAAGCTACATTGCCACAGTAGGAAATACAATACAGATAATGCTGAGAGAAGGAGAAAAAGAACTTTCAATTCAACCCTATGACTTAAGTCTAAATGTTTAGCAGTGTAAATGCAGTTGTCTGTCAGACAAAGAGCAGAGTTTCCAATGCTGTCAGTCATTTATCGTAGAAAACTACAAAGCTGATTTTTGAACTAGTCAGAGCCCAGGAGACTTCACATGAAATGAAAAGCAGAACCAAGAAATGCCAAGGAGGCAGCGAACTGTTTAAGGATCTTTCTGTTAAAAATTAGAAAAAGAAAAGCAAGCAAGAGAAACAGATTGAGAGAGATCTTTTAAGCTTAAAAAAATTGATCAGAAAAGAAATATGACATAAGATCATTTCTTATGTGTGCACATTCCAGTTGGTCTTGAGCACAAGGTAATCTTGTAAGTACTGTCTAATAGAGTTCACCAGTGAAAGCACTTTTCCAAGTTTGATTGCAATTCCTTAAATTTTATGGAGGCAGTTAAAAGGGATGTGAAGCAAAGAAGGTCTTAGTGGTTTATGGCAAGCCTCACAAATTGTTTTATTTTAAGAAAATAGCTGCAACTATTTCCTACTGTATACAATAATGCTGCCTAGGAAACAGTCATTTCAGTAAAAGCAATTGTAAACCAGAATTCTTTTAATTTTATATCTGAATTGGTCTCCAAAGCTATTGCCAGCATTAAATCCTGACGCTTCTTGGCCATGCAGGAAATTAGTGATGGGTAGGCATGTCATGCCTCTAGAACTACCACAAAAGACTTAACTGGCCTGGAGGGAAAAAAAAGGAAAAATTGTAGGACTAAGAAACTATTTAATCCAGAAACAAATTCGGAAAGATCTTGGGTTTAGGAAAAATGATTTAAGATTTAGTCTTTCCTTTGCATTTAGCTGGTCATTAGAGAGAAAAATGTTTCAGGAATATCTTTACAGAACACAAAATCAAAGCAGAGGTGCAGAGCCAATACAGAAAAAAAAAAAATGGAGAAAGTGTTTGTTATTCAGATGTGTATCTCTGTCAGGAAGAGGCACTCATTATTCCAGAATGTATGTGCCACATGAATGTTAATCTTTGCCTTAAGATATCTGGCCAAGTTTTCTTACAGGTGCCCCAAATAATGTGATTCTAATTTGCAGACACAGCACTGTACACAGGCATTCAGGCAGGGATTTTCAGAAGGTTAAACAAAGAAGATGCCCAGCTTCTGCTGAAACTCATCAAGAAGTGGATACCTAATTCATCTAGATGCTTTGGTAGATCCAATCTAGAAACACAGACAACCCTGAGTGCTGATATTTCGGTTGTATATGCCAACAAAACATTTGAAAAGGTGCCTGTACAGTTAGGCATTAGCCTTTCAAAGTTTCACCATTACTTCTTCAACAATCATTCAACAGTTATCTACACTCTAATTAGCTACATACAAAAAGCATCAATCATCATGAGGGTATTTTTTTTGAAACGGAAATTTGTATCTAGATAGAGGTTTTCGCCTCAAAACCAGAGTAAGTTTCTCAACTGTAGCAGCGATACCGATTCCAGGACACGAGAATGGAAAGAACAGCTGTACCACGTTGGATCTCTGCTATCCCATCCACTCTGTCACAGGTCAGCACCACTCTGCCTAGAGCAGAGTGAAAGAGCATAAACATTTATCCACAATACTGCCCCAGCTTCCTACAGTTTGTTGAGACAGAGGTAAGAGCTTCCTGCTAAGCAGTCCTCCTTCGATTTTCTTCCATGAATCCATCAACTGTTCCATAAAACCATAAAAATTGTCAGCATCTTGCAGCGGTCACTTTTTTGACTGAACTACACAGTACACACAGAAGTGTCTCTTTGTGTTACACTGAAAAGGACAATGAACAGTTTCTCGTTTCATCTGCTGTATGAACTTCTAGTGTGTTGTCTCTTTGTCAACTTTTCTCCAGGCTAAACAGCGTTAGCATACTTAACTTCTTCACGCTATGGAAAATTTTCAATCCCCATGATTATCTTTGTTATTCATCTCTCCAACTTTAAGTTATTTTACATTTCATTTGAGATGGGGGAACCAGAACTGTTTAAAGCATTCAAAATCCAAGCCTAATGTGGATTTATACAGTGGTATAATCATGTTTCCTCAAAACGGTAAAAGACAGCTTGTTTTCATCATAGAAAAATAGAGAGATAACATATCAGGACTAAGAATTCAGTATCTGTAAGTGGATTTAAGACTGTATTTTAAAACATCCTTGCTGTCCTAAGGGCAATCTTATTTTCATATATATCCAAGAGAACCCACATGTCACTACAGTCCAATAACTAGCAGAGACTGACCTGCATTGCTTCTTGTTTTATTCATCACACACAGTCCTTCAGCTAACACCTAGATGGTAGTTGCTACCAGTTCTGACAAATATTAAGATAACACAACGATCAGCACATTAGAAGAACCCATACAAAATCAAGTGTGATACTGATCAGCTAGCTTTTGGTTCCTGCTATACGAAAAAAAACAATGTGGACAGGCTGGAGAGGGTCCAGAGAAGGGCCACGAGAATGATCAGGGGACTGGAAGACCTTCCATATGAGGGTAGGCTGAGAAATCTGGGCTTGCTCAGCCTTGAGAAGAGAAGGCTCAGGGGAGACCTTATTACCCTGTTCCAGTACTTGAAGGGCGGCTCCCAAGAGGAAAGAGACTCCTTTTTACAAGGAGTCACATGGAGAAAACAAGGGGGAAATGGTCACAAATTGCTCCACAGGAGATTCCAGTTGGAGTCCAGAGGAAAATTCTTTACAATGAGAACAATTAAACATCGGAATAATCTCCCAAGGGAAGTGACGGACTCTCCTACACTGGGCAGTTTTAAGACTCAACTTG
>VWZK01012754.1:87391-178122 GCA_013396935.1 Baryphthengus martii
TTTTTTTTTTTTTTTTTACACTTGAAAGGTTGGACCAAGTGATCCTTGAGGTCTCTTCCAACCTGGCATCCTAGAATTCTATGAACTCCCTCCTTACCTGTCCAGTGCTGAGGCCAAACATGAGACTGACATTAACAACTGCTTCTCCTTTCAAGGAAACAGTTAATCCAGTTGATTCAAATTTACAAGGTCCACCAATAAATTTCCCTTGCATTGCAGCCCTGCACCAGACAGGTGGGTTATACCCCAGGACAGAGCGTAGCTTCTCTGGATCCCTTCCTCTTAGGAATGTGTCTGATTAATTGTGTCTTGACAGGTCTCTTCAGACTGAAACGGGGACAAGACAAAGTTGTTCTCTTTTCATAATATCATGTTTGTTGCTTTTCTCTTTTTTTTTTATCAAGTCCTCAGGAAACCACAGCAGGAATAACCAAGGCACTGAAGGGTTTGTGCTGAAGGGAAAAGACAAGAGAGTTGCACTAACATACGCATACAGATAGTGTTCACACATTTCCAACACATTCAAACTTATGTTCTCAAGTGGTCTGCGAGAAGTTACACCAGATTGCGATATTTCAGGTCGCAAGGTCAGCCAACAAATATTATGGGAACTACTCCAGAGCACTACAGAAAATCAAAGGGAAAATTAAGTAGCATTTTTCAGCTCCTGTGAGCTGTTCAAAATTGTTTTATGTAGGGATGTACATCATTCCTTCTTGTAAAGAATAGCTATGATGCCAATTTCCTACCAACACTATATAAACTGAGACATGAAGCAAGTACCTGGAAGCAGATATATATTGCTTGGCTGAGCAGACTAAATGCAATAAAACTGAACTGACTCCCAAGGGTATTTTGGTTATTGTATGTATCATCTTTAATCACTTCTCATTTTTCCAAGAATTTAATGTAAGTTCAAAGCTTTATGGGTCATAAAAAAAAAAAAAAAGAGAAAAAGTTAAGATTAAGATTAGCATTAGGAGGATGTTTTCTAGAAAAGGGAATGTCAGGATATATTGCAGGATGTTCTCACTCAGATGTCTATCCAAAAATAAGTCCTTATTTGTTAAAGTGCTGCACTGGAACTGAGGATACTTAGATTCAACTGGCAGCACTGCCATCGGTTTCCTGCATGACCTAAAGCTAGTCAGTAAGTTACCCTTATTCAATTCTTGTCAGTAAGGACAATAATAGTTAATTTTTCCCACTTGTGCTTATTCAGACAGAAAGATGTCTCAGGCAGAGACTCATCTCACCCTCATGTATAGAAAGCACCTCTTGCAAAAAAACCTGATGGTTTGTGCTGCTGTACTAAGAGTAATTGTACATATTATTTCCTCCTGGTATTCCCCTGTTCTTTGAAAGTAAACTCCCAGATCTACATGACAACTATCGAGCTGCCACTAGAGGCAGGGTAAAACTGTATATAAAAAAGATGCCCTCAGGTAATATGAGTATGAAGATATTGATATGTTCATGTTGCATATGACTCGAACAGATCTTGGCAAGATACTCCATTTCATTTAAGCACAAAATTAGCCCTGATTGACAGTCAGGTTGTGTTAACAAATCCCAGCTATTTAATTAAATTATTCTGTAAATTACCTGTAATAGGAAGTATTGTGGCTAAGGCGACAGGATGCAACAACAGAGAAAGTCTCTTTTGGAAGGGTGATTATGGTTTGAGGGCATGATATACAGAGCCATCAACAGCTACCAGGGATCTCTTCCCTCTGTTTTTTATAAAATTGCTATGCACATTCTCAGTAAAAACAGAACGCAATTCCTAAAAATTTACCCTCTGGCTAAAGCGTAGTCCTTGCCCTATAGTTTTTGCCCTTTTTGATTCTAAAAGATATTTAAGAAAATGTTATTCTGGATAGCAACTATAACAAAGTAAACTCTTGCCAAACAGTACAACTGAGCAGTGAAAAGCGTTCAAGAGACTGACTTGTCTTCCGCATGTAAAAAAATTAAATCAATGAGATAAAATGTCCTAGATAAAAGACTGGGGTGGAGGCGGGGGGGGACGGACAGATTCTCCATATACATCAGTATGATTGTAAGTATGACTCAGCTGCTTTACTTTTTTTTTCCCTCCCTCTCCATGGAAGGCAAATTTCTTTCATATCTTTGAAAAGTCAGGTGGTCAAGGAGTATCAAATCCTGTCATCTATATACAGCATGCTCAGAAAACTGCCTGCATAGACATTCTTGTGTCATGAGCACTAACGTACAGGACTCTGGAATGTATCTCTAAAGGCAGTCAAAAGTGAAAAAGAAGACAGGTGAAGCAAAAATAAAAGATGGGAAATCCTATTTAAAAGTATATATAATATGGCACGATTTCATAATGATTTGCAAGAGTTTCACGGGCATTTTTGTACTTTGATTTCTACAGAAGGATCACAGTATTTTGGCTAAAACAGAGGACTGAGATGAAAATGCATCTTCTAGGATGACTGGCATGATAGATGAGGTAGATGAATAGATGTCTATCTTGACTTCAGCAAGGTTTTTTGATGCTGTCTCCCATGACATCCTCCTAGGGAAGCTTAGGAAGTGTGGGTTAGACAAGTGGACAGTGAAGTGGATTGAGAACTGGCTGAATGACAGAGCTCAGAGGGCTGTGATCAGCAGCAGAGTCCAGTTGGGAGCCTGTAGCTTGTGGTGCTCCCCAGGGGTCAGTACTGGGTCCAGTCTTGTTCAACATAATCATCAGTGACCTGGATGAAAAGACAGAGTGGGCCATCAGCAGGTTCGCTGATGACACAAAACTGGGAAGAGCAGCTGACACACCAGAGCTGTGCTGCCATGAAGCGAGATCTGGACAGGCTGGAGAGCTTGGCAAAGGTGAACCTCATGAAGTTCAACAAGTGGCAAGTGTAAAGTCCTGCACCTGGGGAGGAATAATCCCCTGCACCAGTACAGGTGAGGGGCTGGCCTGCTGGAAAGCAACCGTGCAGAGAAGGACCTGGAAATGCTGGTGGACAAGTTGCCCATGAGCCCACAATGTGTCCGTCTGGCCAAGAGGGCCAATCTTCTCCTGGGGTGCATTAAGAGTGTATCCAGCAGGTCGAGGGAGTTTCTCCTCCTCCTCTACTCTGCCCTGGTGAGGCCACATCTGGAGTACTATGTCCAGTTCTGGGATCCCCAGTTCAAGAGGGACAGGGAAATAATAGAGTCTACAGGGAAATAATAGAAGACTACAAACGTGATAAGGAGACTGGAGCATCTCTCTTCTGAGGAAAGGCTGAGAGACCTGGGGCTGTTTAGCCTGGAGAAGATTGAGAGGGGACCTTATCAATATTTATAAATATCTAAAGGGCAGATGTCAAAAGGATGTGACCAGACTCTCTTCAGTGGTGTCAGCGACATTACAAGGGACAACAGGCACAAGTGGAACACAGGAAGTTTCATCTGAACACGAGGAAAAAGTTTTGAGTGTGACAGATCACTGGACCAAATTGCCCAGAGAGGTTACGGAGTCTCCTCTGGAGACTTTCAAAACCTACCTGGATGCATTCCTGTGCAACCTGCTCTGGGTAAAGCTGCTTTAGCAAGGAGCTCGGATTGGAAGGGACCTCTGGGGATCATCTAAGTGCTACAATTCTGTGATTCTGTGAAGTGTAGTACATATTAACAACTGACCTTTATATTTTTAGATCTTTAGTTCTGCCAATTCATTTCAGAAGCCTAGTATAAACTCTACTTGTAGAAAATATTTCCCTTGTGCATTATGACAAAATCTGGAACCTGAGAGTTTTGTCCTATTGCTTCAGCTGCTTTTCAGCTTCTGTCTATGATTGACACTTTCACCAGAAATTATATAAGCTACAAACTGGATCTATGCAGCATAAAATTACACCATATTTTCTGAAATTATTCCTTAGAATATCCTAGTGAAGGATTATTTATGTGATGCAAGTTTATGAGACTGTTTTAGATTCTAAGTTGTGAAGTGAACTTTAACATTCAAGTGCTGCTTCTGTATCCTATAAAGGGCAATGTTCGGAGTACAAACAAAATTACGGTCTGTCACTGCAAAATGACATTGTGTTATCAAGTAATATCTGGCAAGACGAAGCAGCTGGAAGGGGATCTAAACACTTTTGATATTCATCCAAAACAATGAAAATCGTATCTGCTCTGTCTGGTTGAAAATTGTTTTGAGCAATTTATCAGACTCTCGATGCCATAGCTACAGTGTTATGAAGTACAGATTGAGGCAGTAATTTTGGTCTGGAAGACAAACTTTAAATCCAGTATTAAGAAAACATAATATTAACACACAGTGTCGTAATTCAGACAGCTGCGAAATTAGTTGTGCCATGAAATGAGCTTTGAGACACATTAAAGTGCCAAGCTACTTCGTTAATTACTTCAGTAGTAGATGATGCACCAAGTATGCCTAGCAACGACAGCATCCGTTACGGGAAACTGTAACTTGGTGTAAACTAATGCTGCTTGTGTCATCTGAACGGCCCTCTCACTGGAAAGAGCTGACATGCACAATCAAAACTTGCCATCAGCTGGCCACAGATGGATTTTTTTTGTTTTGACAGACAACTGTAGTATTGTATATATTTATATTTGCATGAGAATGTAGAGCAATACTCTCTGGGCAACAAGGCACTGCTAGCAAATGGTGACCTGATAATCAACAGAACAAAAGAATGGCCTGACCCCAAAGGATTAACAATATTAACCCTGAAAGACAGGAATTTTTACACTTTTCCTTAGACAGGCCATAGCTACATACAAACAAAATTAGGTTTATGTCAGAAAATATAATGTTACACCCTTGGGAGGAAAAATGAACACAAGTTCATATGATCACCACAATCGTAGGGGTTTTTTTTACACCTCTCCCTACACAACCCTTTACAATTTCTTTCGATTTAATGCACTAAAGCTAAATGGTTTTAGGATTTTTCATTTTTGTCATTCTCTGTGAACCCATAACCTCTGGGCTTTTTCTAATAGTTCTTCATAATCCTTCACCTGCCTAGAATGTTCTATCCCTTCCATCATGCCAAACAGCTCCATTTTGTTCTTCCTAATCTCATTGCAAATATACCTTCTACTACTACTGTCTGCCCACTTCATCTGCTCTTTCTTTGCTACTTACAATAGCACTCATACAGAAAAGACAAGAAAACTCAAATAATACTTGGAAATTAACATGATGTGTTCATTCACCTGTACCATTTATTCTATTTC
The DNA here is from genome assembly GCA_013396935.1 of Baryphthengus martii. Classification (NCBI taxonomy): domain Eukaryota; kingdom Metazoa; phylum Chordata; class Aves; order Coraciiformes; family Momotidae; genus Baryphthengus; species Baryphthengus martii. Next base: position 92,615 of record VWZK01012754.1, read on the forward strand.
CATCCCTTTGGTCCCACTCCCCAAAGTTTTTTTATTACCTATTCTGCTATGCAAGGATTGGAAGATCAACCAGAATCCCTCTGTCACCACTGATAGCTCACTTTTCGCGTACTAATGCACATCATTAGACTGCAAACTCACTGAAGCAAGGACTGGTCTTTTTAAATCTCCTTCAAAGGCCTTTAGGGCTCAATTCCTCTCTCCCATGCCCTGATTCTCTACCCTAACCCTATCACACAGCCCTTCTCTTTTACCTCAGTTTCTACCACTGTCTCCCTCTTCCTTCTCAGAAGCACTGAAAACGCCATGCTTGCTTCGTTCGTAAGCAAAAGTTGAAAGAGGTTGTCTAGATGAAGAGAGAAGATTTTAAAACTCAAAGATCAAAGGGGAGGGGTAGGAATCTCAGGAAATGGAGAGCTCCATCCAAAACACTGTAAGGCCTCAGCTAGAACCCTGTAAGGGTTTTCAGTTGACTACTATACCTCAAAAGAGACAGGGACCTAAAGGGAGAAATCCCTCCCTTTTCAAAGAGATCGAAAAAGTCGAAGGCGCTTGCTTGTTGGTGCTATCCACCCAGTAGGATGGAGGCCAAGCATTACAACAGCTGCAGTATTTGAGCTACATAAAACAAATGATCATCATGCACCAGTCAGCCAGTTCTGACCCAAAGATTCAAAACTTAAGTACAGAATCACACATCCCTGCCCAAAGCTGGGCAAATCTGCAGGGTTAGATTGGTCTGTTGCAATTGGTTATATAATTCAAGCCGGTTTAGATGAAATTCTGGCCAAAATAAATATGCAAATTTACATCCTAATTGGAGGCTGGATTTGATTCTATCACTAATGAACAATGAGATGACGTGAAAGAGATTAAAAATCAACTTGCACTGAATGAGGTATTCTCACTATGGTTTGCTTTTCTCATTTTCCCAGGAAACTTCTCTCAAATTAACAACTATAGATACAATGAAAAACATACAAAGGAAAAACAAATAGAGCACAGCTGGTACACAGAAAAATGTACCAGGCTCCATGTCTCTTGTTTTTGAGGTATACCTTAAAGTTGGACATCTTATAATATCCACCAGTGCACTCTTATCTCACGAATAGTGTGAGAACCAGTTCCTTCACATTTGAACCAATTTCTTAGAAATTATTTTTGAGCATAAATTACAACCAACTTTCTTCAGATTAGTCCACAATGTCTTTTAATTTTTATTAAGATGAAACAGTATTAAATCAATTTTATTTAACCTGGAAACCAACTGAGTTCTGTCAAGCCCGATGATCATATGAGATCTGCAACATCTACTTGTTCTAATCTCACTTTCTGATCTATAAAATATTGTCTTCATGACTTCTCATTGATTGCTAACAATGCTGCTTTTTTAAAAAAGGAGTTTATTTTCAGCATGCCTTTAATGGCAGTGCTAACGTACACTGCAAGGACATTGAGTACTCTGAAATTCCCAATTGCTTTTTTGTTTCTAGGCCAGTTCCTGTAGTGATGTTCTCCAGAAAAGCTGAAGAGTGATTTAAAAGAGAGAACGTTTTTCTCTGTTGTTCAGGCTTTGATTTTTGTCTGCTCAGTAGAATCAATGGTATGCTTTGTTTCATGTATATTTTGAGGAGCTGAAGATCAGAGTTCAGAGATCAAGCGCAGAAGATTAACACAGACTATTTCTATTGTACTCTTCCTGTAGGCACCGGGCACAGAAACACGGCAGTTTTGTTCTCAACGGTTTTCAGAGCCTGTTTACAGATGTATGTCTATATATATATAAATTAAAAAATATCTAATGCTAACCTCACATTTCATGGGTGACTATCCTTTTCCTTTTTCCATAAAGTGAAAAAAAAAAAACACAAACAATATTTTATAGAGATGCATAGATATGTGTATAAGTACTTACTGCAAGAGGACAGAGTCTTGCATGAGATTTTAGTTCATCTTTAGTTTTATAACCCAGCTCTCTAACTATCCTATGTGCTATACGTCACTACACAAAGGGACACCAAGGGACAGCTGATGAAGCATCAATATCTAGAGGATCTGGTAATGTATTCTCCTGTTCTTTTTGTAGAGGATGCAGGAGTGACTTCGCTTACTGAATTGGAGATCTATAAAGGTTACTTCAAATTAGAACAGGAAATTTATTTTTTCCTCTTCTGCCTGCTATTTGGCCTGACACTTGACATTGGACGTGACCCAGAACTTTAAAACAGACTACTTTTAGCAACAAAAAAATGCTGAGATCACTTGATTCAAAGTAGATTATAGACTAGCAATCAGAGATCAAGATCAAACTAATAAAATAGCTTATTACTCTGCACTACTTTCCAATTTAAATCCACAGCCCAATACAGTTAATTTCTCAGAGCACACAGAGTTGTGACAGATGAGGCAAAATGCCATCAGCTATAGACTTTGTAGATGGACTCATAGCTAGGAACTCTTCAAAAAATAATGTCTCAGAAGCAGGAGAAAAAAAACAAGGAACCCGGATCAAATTTCCTTGTCTCAGGAGAGGTGTTAAAGTGAAGCAGGAGAAACATGAGATTACAAACCATGTACTTTGCATAACAAAGTCCCACTCTTTCCCTAGAGTAACGATGCCAGTCAAAGCTCATTCACCAATGACATAAGTGAAGTCAACTGTACCACTTTATTCCTTATGCAAACAGAGGTAATAGAGGTAAAGAAATAAAAAGCTACAGATACATGTACCACAGGATATCTCCTCTTATCCAAATCACTAGAGAGAAGCGTAGATGCATTGGAGAAATAAAACATGAGGGGAATCACTATCAGTTTGTAAAACCTGCCTTCCACCTTCAGGGATTCAGGGCAGGCAGGAATTTGTGGAAGTCAGTGAAACAGAACTCAGAGCATATCATTGTCAACTCTCCCTTGGCCCCCCACTTCAGTCCTGCTCTTTATTGCACGGGCAATCCTGCAGCCTACTTCAGTACAGCCAACCTGTACTGAGAAGGGACATCTTTAAGTAGATCAGGTTGCTCAGAGCCCTGTCTAACCTTACCTGGAATAGTTCCAAGGATGAGGCTTTTACTCACTCTCTTGGCAACCCGGGCCAGTGCTTCATCACCCTCATTGTAAAAAAATCTCTTCCCTGTAAAAAAATCCACCTCCCTTGACCTGCTGGCCATGCTTTTTTTGACGCAGCCCAGGACACAGTTTGGCCTTTTGGGCTGCCAGCACACATTGCCAACTCATGCTCAGCTTTTCATGTACCAGAACCCTCAACTCCTTCTCCAGAGGGCTTCTCTCAATCCCAGGTGGAGGACCTTGCCCTTCTTGAACCTCATGAAGTTCACATGGCCCACTTCTCATATATGTATGCAAATATATACAAAACCAATATCGAACCCAATGCCTCTGATGGCAATTATGTCACCATCACCACTGATGCTGTGGAGCAGGCACTGGGCAAGTCCCAGATTCAGTGGCAGACAGGAACCTGGTTCAGGAGCTGGATTCAGGAACACAGAGATTGTGACCAAAGGCAGGACAGAGTCCTCCTGGAACATTGGCATTGAAGAAGAGAAGCTCAACCCTCGTGATCCCTCAGCTTTACAGCAAAGATGCTGTCTATGGGGTGGAATCTCTCACTGGTCAGTTTAGGGTCACCTGCCCTGGCAACTCCTCCCCAAAGATGCACTCTTTTACTTGCTGCACTCCCCAACGTGGTGCACCAGATACAGCAATGACCGTGGTCTCCATAGGAGCAAATACAAGCAAGAGCCTTTCTGCACACCCATCCTTGGTAGTAACTCTAAACATGGAGCATCATCATTGCTAGAAGGAGAGACTGTTTCCAAAAATATACTGTTACCTTCAGAAAGTGCAGTTACTTAGAAAAGACTTGGCTAAAAAATAAAATCACTGAACAGAATCAGTTCTGTTCCAACTCAAATCAGGACAGATCTGAACTAGGGGAGAAAAAAAAAACCAAAACAAACAAACGTAACAGGATGTCTCCTGGCATCCAGAAGAGACCAAGGCCAAGTGTCCAATAGGATGGGCTAAACTGAGAGGAGCATACTCAAGATACTCTGTACAGTATGGTAGACTTTCTAAAGTGCTGAAGGAACACAGAGCAGGGCTTCCCACACATTGAAGAGGACTCGGCATGTACACGTGATTCCTGGAAAGGCCAGGACAGACTGTGGTGTCTCAGTCCCTGCCTTTTCCTGACAAAGCCTCTTGCAGTGTTCACGTAACTTGTACCGTACCAGTATTCCAGGGAGCACCTGGTTGCAATACACAAACAGGATTTAGGATGTAGAAAGACTACCTGGATGATTCCCACTGTCTTTATACATCTCTGCAAGGTCAGGCAAGCACAGTATGACCTAGAGACTTTAACTTTGTACCAACTGTTCTCCTATTCCAGGAAAATAATCTTGCCTTAATCTTATTTGCAAGCGTTTGACAAAAGAAAGCCATTTATCATCCACTTTAAATGAATAAATCTCATTTTAAAATCATTGTGATGCAGCTTATATGTGATCTATATTGTTAACTTATCACTGGGAAAGTTGACGGGCTTAAAATTAGATCGTCCAGCTGCATATGGATATGGAGAATTAAGATTAACCACCACAGTGTCCCCCTGCTCTGCAGTGGTGTCAAGAGTGAAGCCAGAAACGAGCACAGCAGAGAGCAGGATCCCTGCATATTTCTTTTCTTTGAAAGGTGTATAAGGGCCTTTCTGAGAGACAGGGAAAAGATGCTGTGGAAAACAAAAGGTCACTGAAGCTGTCAGTAGCGTACGTTTGTGTGTCTGTGCGTAGTGGTGATGATGGCAGCAAGTTGTCTCAGAAGCTAAGTTGTTACCTGTGTTACAACCTTGTTTCTTTTGTGTCTACAGCTCGCTCACTTTTTAGGAGCTATGGCATAAAAGTTGGTCGTTGTTTGTTTGGTTGGTTTTTTTTAGAGAGTCACAGGAGTTTTAAGACAGTTTATATATTGGACATGTCAGCCTTGAAAACGTTGCTGTAAAGTGGAGTGTGAAGTGAGCCACGTGGCAAGACCTCAGGACTACTAAATCCATGGATTCCTGAACACAAGGGTTCAGAAGAGAACAACAACATGAATTTCATGATAAGCAGACACTTCACTGACAGGGTGCATCTCTTCGCAGGCTTGGTAGAAACAATACAATAAAATGTGATTTGTGACACACTCCCACCCCAAGAGACCTTTCCTGAGAAAATGATGGCAAGGATTAAAAATATTTGTGGTTCTGCCACAAAGATGATCAGGACAGGATCTGACTTTCCCCCTCTTTTTGTTTTGTACACACACAGGCACAGTGGTTGAAACTGTCAGGCCTGTGTAGGGGCATTACACCAGTAAATGTGTGTACAGGCAAGCTCTTTGTAAAGGAAATGAGACAAATGAGGATGGCAGGACTTCAAAACATCCATGCAAGTATTATGAATTCTTGTGAACAGAATTGGATCTGTTGGAGAGGGTCCAGAGGAGGCCACAAAGATGATCAGAGGGATGGAGCACCTCCTCTATGAGAACAGGCTGAGGGAATTGGGTCTGTTCAGCCTGGAGCGAAGGCTCCAGGGAGACCTTACAATGGCCTCCAGTACCTGAAGGGGGCTATAGCAAAGCTGGAAAGGGACTTTTTGTAAGGGTCTGTGGGGAATAGGACAAGGGGCAATGGTTTTAAACTAGAGCAGGGTAGACTTAGATTGGATATTAGGAAGAAGTACTTTACAGTGAGGATAGTGAGACACTGGAACAGGTTGCCCAGAGAAGCTGTGGACACCTCATCCCTGGATCCAGGCTGGATGAGGCTCTGAGCAACCTGTTCTAGTGGGAGGTGTCCCTGCCCATGGCAGGGGGGTTGGAACTGGATGATCTCTCAGGTCCCTTCCAACTCAAGCCATTCTATGCCTCTACAAATTGCTGTTTTGACTGCTAAACTTGTTAAGACTGCAAATAATTCCATGTACAGTAACATCTCAGAAAGATTGCACACCAAAAAGTTGAAGATCAGAGGAATCCAAGAGCAACAGTCCATGCAGTGTTTTGTACTGAACGCAAAGAAAACTGCGGCCTTGAAAGGCCTCTGTGCCTTTGTGTATCTCTCTCTACTGATAAAGCTAATGGAGGATGCTTAACGCTGCACTTCCCTGTCTGTAAGATGGGAATTTTGCACTGTAAAAGTTACCAGAGAAACCAAGTGTTAAAAAGGTTTGCAATGAACAAAGCCTCAGGGAGTTGAAGAGGAAGCTTTGGGAAGGACATAAGAGAAGAACATTCTTTTCTAGCAGGGATGCTGGTCTAGCTGACCGGGGTTAAAAAGGAGCTAAGCTAGAAAGGTTCAGCAAATCAGGAGACCAGCCATGAGCTACAAGAAAACAATTCTGGACCGTCCAAGAGCCCAGAGTTGGAAGAAAATTGAGACACAGAAACATATCCAGGATTTAGGGTTTTGCTAGCTCTGGGTGGGGTTTGGTTGTTTTTCTCACACAGTTAAGAGTACTAGCACTTCTGAAAGGCATATGTACAGCACTTACCTCAGCTTTCCTGAAGAGAGTTAGACTGTAGCCCAAGGTACACCTGTAGTTGAAATCGTGAGTAAGGGTGATGAAAGTACACAGATGTTTGGAGATGTTAGGGCCAGTTTTTGACCTAAGCGAGCAAGGCATCAGAGGCATATGGGAGGAAATAGACCTCTGACCCAGCAGTACACACAGACACATCAAGCATAGGAGCTCAACAGAGTAGAGCCTGATGCAGCAGCATCAGCACTGCAGAGACTGGATCAGATCCCTGACAAATCAATAAGCACATCTTTTCAAAGTAAGCAGGCTCTGGATTATGTAACTGCCCAGTTAACCTAGACTCAGAAATACTCTTGGTTAACTTCCACAAGTTTCATTTTTTTTGGTAGGCATTACCACACCTGCTCTCTTCAAATCATTTTGCTGCTCAACAAATATCTGCATTGCATTCTAAAAAATGAGGATACCAAAGCAACCTATGGGAATCTTTCACTTCAGCCACATTAATTTTCCATGCAAACATAGTGTGCAATACAGATACATGCTCAGCTCTCAGCTCCATTTTCTTGAGTGTTTAGTCTCGCTCTGGTGTCAATGACAACAGAGTTCCTGAGTTCACAACAAATAAAGTGCTTTGTCCGTAAAAGTGAGGCTTTTCTGAGTCGATGTAGTCCAAGGGGTACAAAGTCTCAGCACAGTAGCTGCTGAATTTTACTTCCCTTTGCAGACTCTGCACAAAGCAGGAGGCAGCCTTCATCTCACACAATCCAACCCCTAGTGCATGTGTTCTTTGTGAGACCACTCCAGTATGCACTGAGACAGCACAACAAAAATTGATCAAAAAACTTCAAAGAAAATACAGCTTAGAGTCTTGTTGATAGTCCACATACATCACGCTAAAAAAAATTTAAACCTATAGATTCAAGGAATGAGACAAGCAGTATGTCTTCCTCTGGCTTCAAGACGGAATGAATGTTATTTATTTTCTTATTAGCATCACTGTTTGAATCTAAGATCAAAAATAGCACTTCTGAGACAAGGTCAAGATAGTACTCTACTTTACTGTAAAGGAAACAGCACACAGGGTTAGAATCTGTGTCTTGGTGAGATTTTCCTTGTTGCAAGTCCCAATTATCATGGCTTCTGGTAGTGTGATGCTTCATAAAGAAACTACTGAAACGACTGCATCCAAAAACCAATAGTATTTCTTTCATCACTGATATAGATGATTGAAATATATCTCATAAAATTAAACTGATTGAAGGGAAAGGAGTAAAGACTAGAGTGAAAGTAAAAACTTTATGAAGTTCCAAACTCTTGGAATGTGCAGGTAAGAAGATCATTAACTGTTCTACATTGCAGAACTGTCTAATCAAGAACCAAGGTCACGAATGCAACAAAACCAAGGAGTGCTCAAGCACATCAGCCTACTGGGCACAGTGTGAAGATGTAGTAACAAATGTTTTCTCTGTTATTTTGTCTTTGCTTTCAATTAGTAGCTTTTTACTGTTACCATCCCAAACCAGTAGAAACTGTTGCAGATATAAGTTTAAAGTTTAAGATCCTGAAACACTTTGAGGCATGAGATAAAAAAAAAATAGAATCTCTTTTAGAAAGTCTTTCTGAAGCGTCTTTTAAGGATGCACACTGCATACTGCTGAAACCTAGCAATTAGGCAATTTAAGAACTGAAGAGAGGAAAAAGGAGTTGTCATGATGCCAAGTAGCATTGACACTGAGAACACAAACACGAGAATGACAGGCTTAACAGTTCTGTTATTCTCATTATTTTTTCCTCAGAGTCTTTCTGATCTATCGCACTTTAGTATACAGGTCAGTTTTACATGATCATGTGTAAAATGAAAAATAAGAGTTATATATCAAACCCATAATAATTTCCCAGCATTTGGCTGCAAGGCAGCATTGTGTTTTTTTTTCTTTTTCTGATAAGACCATTTAAATGATCTCCAAACTTTTCTATAGTCTAAATATAAACTCCTCTGCTCCCAATTCTTAGTTTTACTAAGCCTAACAAGTATCCATGTGAAAAATCTGAAGCAATGGACTAAAACTCCTAAGTATAGGGACCATCCAGAGGTTTGCTGCAGTTGAAGCAGAAGTGCATGTGCAGCCTAAAGCAAAATTGTGTGGGAATACTGGAGTTATTTCTGCTTAGATACATCAGCAAGGCGAAGCAGCTCTGGCAATGTGGATATACTGCTTCAGTAGCCCTAGTAACTTGTATGTTCTGTAGATATATAAAAATAGTATGTTGAAAAGACATTCAGTCCAAACCTGCCACAAAAATCAGGTGGAAAAAAAGAAATTACATCTACTCTAAGAATAAGCAACAGGACTGGAATAATTTGGGCCTTGCACCTGCACTCCATTCCCCTGTGCTCAAGCCTTTGAGAATATCCCTTGGAAAGAAATTGCTCTTCAGAAAGGTGAGGTCATCTTCCCATCTGACTAAGGTTGAAAAGAAATAGCCTAAAATGCAAACGATCCAAAATTTATGATTCGGTGCAAACAAATAATCTTTTTAGAAGGGAGAGGGGATCTGTTTGGCTTTGTGCCAACTACCATGGTTTGCAGAATGATGAGTGGTTAAGGAATCTAATGTAATTAGGGAACTGAATAACCTAGTAGCAAATGCATCTTAAATGGAGTTGAATGCAGAATAACAGAAAGAACTAAATGAACTCCTTGCATATTCTGATGGCCTGTAGGCATGAAAAGAATTAGACATCTTTCTGAAAAGCACAATGTCAAGTGGCAGTATAAAAAAAAACCACAAATAACTTTTTAGTCTTCATTATGGAACAGAAAAGAAGCAATGTGCGAAATATCAAAGTGTGACTGTATAAAATCAACAGTACAATCACATTTCAGTTCTGGTCATCCAATTTCACAAAAAAAACCCACAAATCAAAACAAACCAACAAAACCAAACACAACAAACCAACCAACAGCCAAAACAGAAATGCTAAAAGATAGTGAAGAATAATAAAACCAGAGACATAGAAATATTTCCATATTGGAACAGAAGAAAAAGACAGATTATAATTCTTGTTTGAAAAGCAAAAAAAACAAACCACACACAACCTGGGAATACAGCAGTTCCATAAAACAAATAAGGTATAGAAAATGCAGTAATGGGATTCTAGCTAATTAAGAAACATACTAGAACAGAAGAGGTTTTAAGAACTGATACAGCACATGAAATTCAGTTCCGCAAAATGATACTGAAATAAAGAATTCAGGAGGATTGGAAAGGGGAGGTATTGCTGCAAGCACAAGTCTCCCTCTGAAACTACCAAAACCACTTCTCAGCAGCACCAACCTGGTGACTTTCAGGCATTATGGTGCATATGGATATTACTGTCAAATTGTCCATGAAAGATTAGCTTTTAATCTTTCCCTAAAATAAGTGGTATGGGCAACTGCTAGCCTCTGGAAATGCAGCTCTAGATGGACCTTGAACCTGATCAAACACAGCGACCCCTGTGTTACTTTTGAAACTGAACAGTATAATGTTTCTGCTTATAAACGGGCAAATAAAAGACTTAACAAGTGACTTTTTCTTTTTTCTTACTAAAGGAAAAAGAAAAGTAAAATATAATATCCCATGGAGATATTTGTAAAAGAGGGAAATAAAGCAACAACCATGCAAACTCAAGCCAAAGCACCAGGAGCACAATACATATTGACAAAGTCTTGTTGCATTCAATTGCTTAGCCTAAATAACTTTTGCTAATATCTGTTCAAGAGCTACAAATGCTGAAAACTTCTGGAAAAAAAAATAAATGATAACAACTTATGTAACTGCAGGGCTTTAGGTAAACGTTACAAGGGCTAATCATTTCTCATGCTTCCCCAGCCAAGGTTTGCAGTTGATCTCACCCATGATTGAACCACTACTTCAGGAACTGAAGTGCACTGTAAAAGTATTCAACTTTTTACAACCGATCAGGACAAGGTTTAATAAGCCAAGGTTCCCCCTCCCCCCCTTTTTGGCTCATAGTGGAAAGTTTCACATAGTATAATTGAAATAAACGAGTTATTAAACTCTAAATGCCAAGGTCTGCAAAATTACAAAGTAATCACTGTTCATTTCAGCTACCTGCTAGGACATCATCTTATGTCTCTCAAAAGCCACATCATTTTAAGTGACTCATTCCTGTCTGTCCTTTATTTACAAGTTACCATCAGTATTGAAGTACATCTGCTCTGATTATTCCACAGACACCACCTAACAGAGAGGTTTGAGCTTTCCAGGCTCATTTGACAGAGGTTCACAGATCAGACTCAAACCAAGGTCTCCAAGATAAAATGCGCTTATTTATCTACTGAAGCTATCTACTGGAAAATCAATATTTCAGATGTAATGAGTTGTAAGACAAGTAAATTAGAGTACAGATTACTCTGTCAATTGGAACACACAACTTTCCTCTGTAATTAAGTATTTTGTACGTAGTGCATTGCATTTGGCACTGATTGCGTTGTCTAATTACTGGATATTTTGTTTTAAATGAACAAGAAACTACCTAAAATACTTTGGCTTCCACTTCCAAAGGTGCATGAGCCAAAACAGAGGCTCTGGAGTAACCAGAAAAAATTCCTGCCCTAGCAGGAGCTGGCATTGGAAATAAAGCATGGTGTATAATTAATGTGCCTGTCCTTTCTCACTTCAACCTTGTTACTGATATGAAAACAGTTACTTTAGAATAGCTCTAATCATCACTTATCCTAGTCACAGGAACAGCGCAGATGTGGAAGGCAGCATGAAAAATTAGAGTTTAAATCCATAACTCAAGGAAATATTTCTATTTAAATGCAGCTATGAAGAACACACTGTTACTTCACATTGTCCTTAAAACATCCATCGCCTCCGAGCATGGAACAGGTTTCCAGGTGGTTGAGGCACCTAAAACTTGTTCTGCCTGTACTGACACAGGAGTATGCTGTGAGTTCAGGACATACACAGGCAACAATATAACTTTGGAAGAGGAAGACCTTGGCGTGGGATCCTGGACAAACCCAGAAAGTTCTGGAAGCTTAAGCAGCACGTACCATAGCTAGAGCCCCCACACTGCTGAAGAGAAAGGAAGAGTTCGGAGTCTTGTACGTGTTACAACAGTAGCACGAGGGACCAGCAATAATCTGCGACCGAGAGCCCTTATGTGGAGCAGACCTCTGTCCTCAGGACAGATACACCAGAACGGATACAATATCTGCGTCCCAAGAGTACATCTGTAGATTTGTGGACATGAATAGCGCCTGGACTCTTAGATTCAAGAGGAGTCCAAAAGTTTGGTTCAGTTCAACAAGCTCTCATAGGATTTAAACACAGAAGATTGACAAATACTACATTTGCACTTGAACAGATCTGAGACTTACATCTGTGTTTTTTAAAAAGGGCTAGGAGACTACATATGTATAGTTGCAGACAATTATATACCAGAAGGACCCACTGGAAATCCCACATTGCCATGTAGGCACTGATTTTTTATTTATTTTTTTAATATGTTTTATATTATTCTGTGACTTGCAGGTAGCGTATATAGAAAGATTTTGCTCACTCTAAAAATGAAAAGACTGTGTTGTCTGTAGTTCTAAAGGACATCTTTGTGGACAGAGATAAAAAGTTCACTTTCTGTTCCTCATTTGTTCTTCAGCGCCTTCCTTTTCACTGTTGCATCTGATCCACTAACCAGAGAAATCAAAGGAAGATTTTTCTGATCAGTGCTCCTCTGTTGGTGTCAGATACAATCAAAGACTGGGAGTTTACCACACTACAAAGTGTTGGGATTTAGTGACAGATCAGATCAAATTGGCTAGGGAAAACTACCGCATATAAACATTTAAAGTGCATTGCCTTCTTCTTGAGTAAAACCTGTTCTGTTGTCAAGGAAGTAAACTTTTCGTATTTTCATGCTCACTTTGTCCTTTTGAACAAAGTCACAAAGAAACCTCACAGATACGAGAAAATAGTTGTTTGGACCATCTGTTAAGTGGGAATTATCATCATTTCTCATTCATTTAACATGCACTGCAGAGAAGATGTTTTATTGCCAAGGAACCAAAAATTATTCTAGACCAAAGCTGTCCTGTACCACCAGTAATACAAAAGAGAATTTACATAAGCATGAGCTATATTTACCTCTGTTCCAAGTTCATTTTACATTGCCTGAGTGATGTAAAGAGGTCATGGTTCTAACGAAGGCCATCTCCCATCTTCAAAAACCTTTACCCAAACATTATCTAGACATCTAGTTGGTAGCTCAGGTACCTCTTTTTCAGGCCTATCTATGCCACCCAACGAAGTAATGCACAAGTCTCTAGGTAGCAAATATAAATGGCACAACACAAAGATGTGTATGGTGATTAGCTCAGATCAAGAAGCTGTGCCCAAGAAGCTCGGCACCACACTGGAACAATGGGCCCATCCTGTTTCTGAGACTGACTGGCTTAAATATCCTTGACATAACCTGTTCTCTCAAAACTTTTCTCCAAGCAGGGGCACATCTTGTTCTTTCAAACCCTCTTGCGATCAAAAGTAATCCGCTTCCAGAAACAGATGTGACTGAATAAAGCAAGGACAGCTTTAGGATGCTTTTGTGAATCATAGTTTAGCAGATCTGAAAAAGCAGCAGCATAGTCGTGCATTATAATTCAGCTGACAGGAACCACCACTTCTTCACATGATGAGTCCCATCAAAATCAGAAAGATCACAAGGACTTTAGGGGCTGATATTGCAAATGACAGCACACAGACAAACTGCTGAGACTACACGCTGTCCCACGAAAAATCAATACAGGTATTTTAAGATCCCACTTTCTATCCTGGTACTACCAGTTGCTGAATTTGAGCTACATTTCTCAGTTCTCATAGTAGGATATTCAAATAGGGGCAAACACACGGAGAAAAAAAAATAATTCATTTGCTTATGGTTTTAAATATTGGTTACAATAATGTGCAGCCCTGAGCTCTAGTCAGTAAATGGCACCACACAAAAGTTTTCCACAATAAGCATGCTAGAGATACATACATACTCTGCTAAAGAGCTTACAGTGTAATTTTCAACTTCAAACCCAATACACATGACTCCTTTTGAAATAAGACAATTACCTTTAGTTGACTGACCTGAGAAAACAACAACTGAAAAAAAAATACAATAGAAACAGCACTATATCTTTTTTTTGGACCACAACATAGCTAGGCAAAGTCCCAGTAAGATTTGCCACAGGCTGAACACCTTAAAAGCAAGAGTTCCTAGCACTTTGTCTCCATCAGGATCAGACCAACAACAAGTGAAAATGCCACACTTCTTAGGAGTGAAACCGCAGGAGACAAAGGTTCTGCCACTCTCACAAATAAATCATGGAGCTGGGCACAGAGAATGATTTCGTCACCTGGGCAGCTACCAGCTCAAAGTCTAGACGCACAACAGAGAGGAGCTTCAAAATTGCCCCAGTCACTCAGCAGAACTTAATGCACAACTCGCCAGCTCACCTTACATTTCAGAAAAACAGATAACATGAGGAGGATTGTAACAGCTTTAGAGTACCCCGATGCTAGAACAGTACGAATTCAGGTGATTCAACCCACCCACCTGTATGCTACTCTTCCATCCAGTTTGCTTCTAAAATTAGACACCTTTATCATGCTGTTTGTAGGTGTCCACAGAATATCGAAAATATGGAAAATGCACAGCCTGAACTGCTTCAATTTTGCATGTCAAACTGCATAAAGATCCTTACACTTTATTCCTAGAAGTCATGCAGACACTCTTTTCTGAGTATTAATCATTGGATTTAATCTTGAGCATTCGGTTCAACCATGCCCTAAAACCCTGAAGAGCGTGCTGCTAAAGTCGTTTCTGATTTAATGTGAAGGAATGAGGTGTGGAAGAATATTCGGGAAAAGCAATTCAAATTCACTTTTTAAGAAGATTAGTTAAACTGCATTAAGCTGGCAAGTGGTTGCTCTTACTCAGAATAAAACTGGGCTTAACTTGGTTTGGTTTAATTTGCTTTGGAAGATCAGGAATTAATCTGATTTAACTAATCCACTTTAAGTTTGTTAATTACTTCTGATTGAGTTTTCCAGTGCACTCAAACCCACTTTCATGTTAATTGCCAGAGTCTGAGCTTGCAGATCTCGATGGAAAGGTTTAAGGAGCACATTCCAGATACAGGTTAGCAGCTCCATGACTAAACCTCATTAAATAATTTGGTATTCTTACCGACTACAATTCCAATGCAAAACACCAACTTCAGTGGTCTACAGAGTACGCCATGTGTGCACAGACAGAATGATTTAAGGCAGGCTTACTCGACACTCTTGCTCAAGAGGCTTTTAGATGATAATGGCTGGAGGTTTTATGGGCCGAGTTGTTGTATCAGCTAAACCAGTAAATTGAAAATACTGAAAGTGGATCTCAAAAGGAAGAAAATAGAGAACTTTCTTCTCTGTCCTTACATTAGCATTGATCTCCTATTTAGTTTTTAAGAGTTCTTCCTAGAGCAGCTGATATGCAAACAGTGTAGATGCTCTGAGGTAGAAACTTTCAGGCGGCCCTGGGGCACTGATCCATCACCTGGAGATGGTGCTGCTATAAGCCTTATTCATTATTTGCAAAGATTTTCCATCTCCCACCTAAAGGGACATCAAATACATTGATTATTTTGCAGGCCTTTTGAGGATGGAAGTTACCATTAGATTAGGACCATTAGGACCAAATGACACAAATGCAAATGGTAACTCACCCCAGGAAAGAGGCTGAAGTCAGGCCTGCTGCAATTATTCATTTGGTTTTGTGACACTTTTCGGCTACGTATCACAACCTCACGTCAGGGAACAAGTAGAGAACAGCCCTACTGTTGCCAACCCAATCCAAATATTACCTGCAGTTCTCACCTGCAGATGGGGTTTTGGAAAGAGAACTGCTGATGCTTCAGGAAGAACTCAGGTCTCCACACTCCTCACTCTCCCCGCTGCCCCAGCTCTCAGGGAAGGGCTGCTACTCTCCCTGCCTTACATCTCCACTGACCCCAGCAGGCAAAAGTGAGCGCAACTGGGACCAGCCACTTTTCCGAGGAACAGTTTAACCCAGGTAGAGAACAGCAGCTTGGGGCACGATACACTGAATCTATGCTACTATTTCTTCTAGCCTCCAAGAGGGATTGGAATGTGTGGACTCCAGTACAAAACTCAGAAAAACATGAGAAGGATATGGTACAGATGCCATTTTGCCCTAGGAGCAGAAATATCCCAGTACAGTTCTGCAGGTAATTGCCATCTCACTGAGGTACTTAGAAAATCAGCAGCAGGAATTGCCAGGTTTGAGCCCAGGCTGGATGAGGCTCTGAGTAACCTGATCTAGCAGGAGGTGTCCTTGCCCATGGTTGGGGCATTGGAACTGCATGATCTTTAAGGTCCCTTCCAACTCAAGCCATTCCAGGATTCTAGTTTTGTGGCCTGCAGCCTTATACATTTCAGCAGCGCAGCAGTCAATAACCACTCTGAAAGACACTGCTGCCCATGGTGAAATATTGCTTAATTAGATGGAGCCAGTATGTTTTATCACATGTACAGTGCTTTATGAATAAAAATCAAGCGCATCCTGCTTTCTAAGCATTCATCTTACCACAGCACAAAACCTGTGAAGTGACAGCTTGCTACCAGGAGGAAATCTACCCCAAAGAGGGATCTGTTACATTTCAAAAAA
This sequence comes from Baryphthengus martii, assembly GCA_013396935.1. Taxonomy (NCBI): domain Eukaryota; kingdom Metazoa; phylum Chordata; class Aves; order Coraciiformes; family Momotidae; genus Baryphthengus; species Baryphthengus martii. The sequence goes on from VWZK01012754.1 coordinate 108,896, forward strand.
AAGAATGCGCCTCTAAACAGCTCAAACAACTTAATAGTCTGCAGCGCTGTCAGTCATAAATGCTTACGTGGTGCAGGAGCAGAGAAAAGCTCCAGTCAATATCAAGACCCCACCGTGAGAGCTGCATTAATGTGGGAAAATAGACTGGCAAGAGTTTCTCCACAAAAGCAGCTCTGTGATCACTCCCCTTCTATACTGACTCTAATTACCTACTAAGGATGCCTTTATACTAATCCGCTTACCAAACTAGCTTGAGACAACTTCAGAAAGATCCTATTTGTATGAATAGAACAGCCACATGAAGAGCTTGCACAAAAAGAATAGTTGGCATGTTTATATTCACATTCTAGGTTGTTTTGAAACAGCTTTCATGTACAAGCACGTACCTTAAACATAAAACTTCAGTCTTGAAGGATTTATTATCCAAAAATCCAGTCCCGCAAACGTTTACACACCCTGTGATACACAATTAAACCCTTTCAGTGTGTTTTAGGAAAAGCGTATGATCTAAAAATGTTAGGAATAGCTTTTCATTTCTGAGTTAATTGGAAGTGATCTCCCTCATGTCAAACTCCTAACAACAGGTCAATAAATTTGGTAGGAGGTCTTTTCAAACAATATTTAAATTTCCAGTTCATAAGCGAAGCCTCAAAAATTGGTATATACTTGAATGAATGCTGCACTTCTCAAGAGGCTAAAATCACTTAAATCTTGTGAAATGTGGGAAGTATGTTAGATCTAACACTATAAAGACACGTGTTAATGCTTTAATTATTTGGTTAGCCCATTACTGAGGTTTTTCTACACAAAATTGGCACACAATTGATTCCCTAATTAATTTAACTCTTAATAAGGCAGTGCAAAGAGTGAACAGAAGAATGAAGGAAGATTGTAGCTCAGACTACTGCTAAAATATTTTGTAATTTGTTGATGACACAAAACTGAGAGGAATGGCTGATACCTCTTACAAAATTCAACAAGGGCAAGTGTAGGGTCCTGCACTTAGGGAGGGATAACCCCCTGCACCAGTACAGGTGAGGGGCTGACCTGCTGGAAAGCAGCTCTGTGAAAAAAGATCTGGGAAGGCTGATGAACAACAGGATGACCATATCAAGCAGGAACAGGCCCTCATGGCCAAGGCGGCAAATGGTCTCCTGGGATGTGTTAAGAAGAGTGTCTCCAGCAGGTGGAATGAGGTTCTCTTCCTCCACTGCTCTGTCCTGGGGAGGCTACATCTGGAGTATTGTGTCCAGTTCTGGGCTCCCCAGTTCAAGAGGGACAGCAAAGGGCTGTGAAGATGATTAGGGGACTAGAACATCTCTCTGATGAGGAAAGGCTGAGAGATCTGGGTCTTTTTATTCTGGAGAAGAGAAGAGAGAGTGGGGATCTTATCAATGCTTATAAGCACTTAAAGGGTGGGGGTCAGAAGGATGGGACCAGTCTTTCTTTCAGTGTTGCCCAGTGACAGGACAAGGGGTAACAGACACAAACTTGAACATCAGAAGTTCCATCTAAACATGAGGGAGAACTTCTTTACTTTGAGGGTGATGGAGCCTGGACGAGGCTGCCCGAAGAGGTGGTGGAGTCTCCATCTCTGGAGACATTCAAAACCCACTTGTACAAGTTCCTGTGCAACCTTCTCTAGGTAATCTGGCTTGGCAGGCGGGGTTGGACTAGATGATCCCCAGAGGTCCCTTCCAGCACTTATCATTTTGTGATTCTGTAATTTGTGTAGCATGGGCAATGTCCCTACAAACAAGACCTAACTAAACATTGTGTGATATGTATATATAGTGCTAGATGTCCAGGGAATGTGATAATAGTCCAAATAAACCAAAGATTTATTAGACATGCCAGTAGCCAAAAGCGATTCCAACCATCATTCAGTGCAAGGTCAAGGGCGGTAACCATCAGGCCTCACAAATAGGCAACACTGTCTGCAGAGGGGAGCAACCCAACTGTGAGCAAAGCGAGTGTGCTAATTCCATTGAGAGCCTTTACTGAGAGGTCTCTGTCAAAGGTCCTAGCTAGGTGAAGCTGCTGTTCTCTGAAGGAAGCCCCCAGGAAATTTAATCAGAGGCTCTAACTAATGAGTTGAAGAGGTACTGCACAGCACTGAAGGCACAAATACTGAAGGCAAATATAGGTGGTGCATATTGGACTAGTTATGACAGTGACTGTAGAAAGATCATTGACGTGTCCTGTGTAATCCCCTTGGAAAGCTGGTAATATACTAAAGACCATGAACTTAGAGACTGTAAGTATAAGTCATCTCTTCTGTAACATCAAGTGTGACTTTAGTAGCTCCAGCAGGATATTAAAGTACAAACTCCTCAGTCCGCCCTGGACAAGCGTAGCCAGCCAGGAGGCTGGCCCTTAATGTTTGCCTCTAGAAAAAGCCAGCAAGTCCTCACATTTTTATTCCAAATCTCAATTCTCAAAGAAATGGACAATGAGTGATTGAAGATGCTAAAGCTTTTGAAAACAAGAGAGGGAGATTAAGTTCCCACAGAGAAACAGCAGAGTGCTATTGGCTACTGAGTGCAAACCTTGAAGCTGAAGCACTGAAAAGAAGTGGGAAATGACATTGGAGTGGGGCTGCCCAGACCAGACACATTCAAGGCTCTGGTTGAAAAAGGGTAAGCCTACTTAAGACTAACAGGATTTTGTTGTCTGTGTTTGTACCATTTCCTTCCATGTCAACCATATGGCCTTATCTCTTGCTTCGCCTTGTTCAGCCAGTTAAGTCTATCTGAAGTAGGCTACAAGTGGCATGTGGGAAAACCACTAAACTGAGCAGATAATAAAAATTTCAGTATGACAATGATCCTTGGGGACCTGCAGACATTTTTAGGAGACCCAGTGTTGAAGGGTACTTCTGAATACACTAATAACCTACATTTGCAGTTGGTCTCACTGGTGCCAAGGTGCCTTGGAAAATAGCTCCCTGTGGCAAATAAAACCCAGCTTTTCTCTTGCAAAGAGCCGATGGATGAGCAGTACCCTGAGACTGTAGGCAAAGCCTGAGGCATCACACTTGGGAAATTTTCAGTTAGCTTTCTTTTTCCTGTTTCCATAATTTAAGGAGAGGTTATAGAAGCAGCCAGGCAAATACTGCCATAACCCAAGTAACATTTCTGAAAGCCATATGATTACACTGGTTGCGCTATAAACTGGTTCTTTTTTGTTAATCAAGGCAACTGCTGAAATCTTTCATTTCACTTCAGTGGTGATAAATGTCCTTGGTTCTCAGCATCCTAGTTGAGAAAGAATACTTGAGAGTACTGGAGATAAATCCACTGGGGTAGTGAGAAGAAAAAGAGACAACAGCTGCTATTTTAGAAGCCGGTGGATTTAGCATGCTAGTTTCTTTCCTGATTCACATTGTGTAATGTTGCAACATTCATATAATGGGAAACACCCTGGACCAGTTGATTGCAAAAGTAATTTGGATTTGTATCTGAGTCTGCAGCTGCCTGGCTTTGGTAGAGAGCCACCGTTCTCTAAGGGAGTCTTCTCTTAAAATGCACTTTGGTTATTCATTGTATGTTGTTCCTTGTCAGCTACAGTGTTTGTTTCTTTGGGTTATGACAGCTCTGCCAGGCATGTGCTTTTCATGGCAACTTAGTGCCAGTAGCCTCACAGAAAAAGTCTGCATGAAAAATTCATTTACGTCAAGTCACTGTAGCATCTATTCTATCAAAGCAAGTGCTTCTACATTCAGCGTAAGCCAGAGATGGGAAGTTTTAGGCAATCAGCTGCAAGATTAGGGAGAAATACGAATATACAACCTGCTCATGCATTTCTGAATTTATAAAACCAAATATCCAGTAGCACAGGAACAGTGGGAACGGGTCATCGCTGTCTATGAAATATTTTATCAACTTCCGTAATGGAACATAGATATTTACCTAGGATGAAAATACACTGCTGCATAGTCTGCTTTGATTAACTTGTCACATAAATCCTCTCTTACAGGAATTTTCAGGAGGTAGTGAAAGCATTATTAGAAATGCCAAGGTGAGAACTGTCAGGAGCTACAGTGTGGGGGAGTCTCAACTGAACAAGGCAGCACATAAACAAGAATCCTCTGAATTAAAAATGTTTGATTCATTTAACTTTCTTATATAAAATCAACCCCCCCAGTTTGTTTTCTAATCCTCCCCTTACTGGATAGGAAAGCAACTCCACTTTAGAACTTTATTTTGATTTAAGTTCACTGATACGACTCTCTCAAGCACCTTTGCTCAGGTCAAGTGAATTTCATGAATGGCTGGACTGTTGATGAGTTTTAAGCTTCAATACTGACATTTTAATATTGCCTCAATTACACATCCCTCATACACTCAGAAATACACATAATTTTTCAAAGAGGTGGTATTAGACAAAGACTATCCAGATTGAGTTGAAGTCCTTAAAGGAGCTGTGGATGATGAGGACGTCAGACTGAAGAATGAGCAGCACTGTTTTGAAGTTCCTAAGAAACCTGTGAAGACTATAGAAGCATCAGAAAAAAAAAGGAATTTTATGTGCTGTTGCTACCAAAAGACCCAAAAAAAAACCCAACAGAATTAGAAAAAAAGGTTTTGTAAGATTCTCTCAGTTTTTATCCCAGATCTCTTCCAAGTCCTAGAAAGAGGTTTTGTGCTGCTAATCTATTTTTAGCAGCTACAGAGCACTTTTACTAAACAATTTCCTGTCTTAGAAAATATTTTACTTTGCATGCAAACTAAAAATATAAACAAAGCTGGAAAGATCTCAATTTTTGATTTGTATTCAAAAATCTAACTATTTTATTTTGATGTTTTATAACACCACCTCAAGGAAGTTGGAAGCATTCAACAACCTGTGTACATTCTCCCCTGCGCATTTCAATCCCTACCTCGATTTCCTCTTTCATCATTAAAGACCTTCTCCCACATGGGATGAGGCTGTCATAGTCCCATTATGAAGGAAGGAAATTATGAGCCAATGGGGAAATATTTTCAGATCCAAAATGACTGATTTGAATTAAATTCTCCATTATAAAGCAAGCATGTCCTCTAAGCCAGTTCCACATGCTGTTCAGGCACTAAAAGCTTTCTTCCCTATAGTATTCAAAGTGAGAAAAGCAAAGAGCAAAGAACAGTGAATTTGAAGGAATATCATCATAACAACCCTACTAAGACTCCTTACCTGTACTAGTGCTACAGCCACTTGCTCCCGAAGAGAGACATTTTTAAACCTGTTGTGTTTAACATATGAGTGGTGAGACACTGGAACAGGTTGCCCAGAGAAGCTGTGGAGCCTCATCCCTGGAAGTGTTTGAGCCCAGGCTGGATGAGGCTCTGAGCAACCTGCTCTAGTGGGAGGTGTCCCTGCCCATGGCAGGGGGGTTGGAACTGGATGAGCTTTAAGGTTCCTTCCAACTCCAGCCATTCTATGGTTCTATGACATATATTGCCTGTTGCCCTCTTTCCATACACCTTGACAGGTAGTTTCTTTTTTTTTTTCTTCTTTCATCTATCGGTTTTCAGAAACAAGAACTGAGTTTGTGCTTTGAATTTATAGCACAGTAAGAACATATTTCATTTAAAGCCGTAATCTAATGCAAAGACATTAAAATCACTACAAATAATAAAAAAGCAGATATAAATTGTCCTAGACTGCATAGCTGTAAATGCAAGAAAAATGAGTCAAGATTAAGTTGGAGTGGCATTTTGGCTGTCTCAATATAGGCTAAACAGACATGGAACACCTGCTCTGATCTTCATATAGTGAAGTTCAGCTCCTGTGTAGATTTTGAATCTCCATCTGCATATGCAAATGACACCTTGGTTTATGTAAATCGGCCATTTATCCACATAGCAGAATAGAACATGTGCAGTATGCCTACACACAATTAGTGCAAGCAACTGTGCTACCCACGTACACAAAAGAAACTAATGACAAGAAGCAGCTACCAAGAATTTCCAGGTCAATGCTACGCTTGCCATGCTTCAGTAGCATGCAGTCAATGACATTACTTCAATTGCTATTTTCAGAAATTGCCAATAAGCTAGTAAGGAAAATAAATTAATTTTCAAATGTAATAACAATAGAGAGATGGTAGTCATATCTCACATTGAGACAGGAGGAAAAGCAGAGGTGTTTAACTCTGTATTCCTGAAAATAGTTGAGAGCGTCCTTGCACTCTGGCAAACCTGAGCTGCCATCATTTCACCATCACCAACCACTCTCTGGCTACAGCAAATACTTTTCCAAAACCTACACATATATATGGTTGTGAACAGATAGACAAGCCAATGAGACACATACTATAATTGCTGTAAAGTAATTCATCCAAAAAAAATTAATATGTGCAGACTTCGAACACATCATACAGGTCAGGTTTGACAGGGAGGCTTTGATAAGCGAGTCAAACCGACAAAATCTTTTCTAGGAGAATAAAAGTTACCTCACAATGAAAGTCTCTCTCATATTATCTTGTGGTGAGATGCATGTCTTTATCCTTAATTTATTTCTCTGTGGGTGGTCCAGTCTGAAGCAGAAGCGAAATGGCAGCCTCACCAAGAGAAAGGGAAGGAGGGAGAGTGTCTTATTCAAGAAACAGATACCTAAACAAAGACCAGAATATATGTGAATGAACACTGAAAGCACATTTTTGATCCATGTTATTAAGTCCCATTTAAGAAACATTGATACAGCTATCAAAGTTATCGTACGTAATCGCTGCCATTTTCACAGAAAAAATAAGAGTGTTCATGAAGTCATTTGACTCAGCGCGAAATGAAGTAAGAAAATTTTTAAACTGAACAGAAGCACCTCTCCACCCCCAAACTGTTCCTCCTGAGCAGTCCTACAGGTCTGTACACACTTTAGGGATAACACAGCTGTTCTCCAAATGTGCTCAACAACTGTTCCCTAATGCTATTGGCTTCATAGTGTAAATGGGCCCTAAAATAGCTGGAACATTATGTCCTTTACCATTATATCTTCCCACTTGGCTGCCAGATTGTTCGCTTTGCCTTTTTTGATGGATTAAGTGGAACCACGGCAATTTGTTGATTTGAAAACTAAGCAATCTCTTCATCTATTTCTACACTCATTCACCGCTGTCACTGACTCTACCTGAATTCATCTTGGAGCCTACAATACAAAAGCTTTATTCATCGTGCATTTACATATGCAAGCAGCGTTGATGAATCCAATAAAACAGACTCATTTCCTATCTAGAGGTATGTTTAAAGATTTACTTTCTTTGGCTCAGTTACTGACATTGGCTCCTTTCACTCCTCTTTTTGCCTGTCTGGTTAGGGGCAGAGGTTGATTCTGCAAACATTTCACTTGTAAGGGATGTCCTTTCACAGCTGGTCTGCAGAAGTGTTAGCAATTACAGCACTCCTTCAAGATCTGTCAGCAGCAATGGGGATCTATTCAAGTATCAGTGTGATTTTTCTTGATACTAGCAGAAGAAAATAGGCCCAATTCCACTGCCAGAAACCAGGAAGAAATAAATTAACAAGAGACTTGACATTAGAAAGACATTTCTTCTCTGTGACTTAAGAAGTCATCTCTTCTCCATTGAGAGGTCTGTGGGATCATAGGCCAGCTGTTCAGGTTTGGCTAGGACAGCTCTTCACTGAGAGGGCATAACTACAGCCCCGTTGCCCTATGTCCCAGAGCAAGAAGAAAAAAAAAACACCAAACCTTTTTTACCCCAAAATGGAGCAAAAGCTTGCACTGGTATAGTAGGGAGCATTAGCAAGGTCAGCTCACTCCGCCTTTTCCCCTGGTTCACCAATAGATGGTGGCAAAGACCCCCCTCCGAAGCTGCCACGGGACTTGTAATATTTGTATGTTATTAGAGGGGTTAAAAAAAACAACCAAAAAACCAGAGAAGGCAGATGCATATCTCTTCTTTGCACTAATCACCTATAAACAAGCTAGTATTTTTGTTTCTAACATACCTGTACATAATTATTCTGTTAATGCTAGCTTGCTTTATCTTCAGATATGAATGTGTTTGTTTCTTCTTTTGTAGAGTAACAATAATATTTCTCTTTAATTTCACACAACAGAGCGTAAAGAGGAACGTCAAAGCAAGCTCTCCTAAAACAGGTTAAGAAATTATACTCGTTCCTAAGAACTCAGCATATGTCTGTTTGAAAGGGAGGAAGAACCAAGAGAAGACAGACTCACACAAAGTGAATTCAAACTCTTGTTACAGGTTAATTCTTTGAAGGGCAGGCTGCTCTCCTGAACTGCCAACAGCCAGGGCAACTTCATGTCATTTCGAGAGACTCCACATAGCTGCACATCTCTTGGCCACCTGTGTCAGGCTCAACAGAGTTTTGATGGCTCAGAGGAGCCAAATATCAGAGCCTTGTTATGCAATATTCAGTGTTAAAATCAGCACAGATTAGTTTGTTTTGATTCAAAGGCTTTAAATACCATCTTTATGCTTCAGGAAGTTCTTGCAAGAAACCTACTTCTGCCTAACTCAGGAACAGAGCAGTACAGGTGGCTGGAAAGTCACTAGCACTGGTGAGCTATAAAAACAGGAGCACTGGATGTTTGCAAAGAACCCATCGCAATACTGACTAAAGTAAAACCGTATCTGCTGGCCAAATTCCACAGCACACAACAATATCCTGCTTATCTTATAACAACATTGTTTTCAGTCTATGATGATATTCAGCACCTCATTTCATGATGCTATGTTATGTTGCCAGCAAACGACCGTCCTGTTCCACACCAGCTCTTAAACTATGGCCAAGACTTACTAATCTTTTATTTCAGAACAAAGAGCTTTGAGATCTTTGGGTTCAAATTGGTAAAATAACACAATTTTAGTCTCTTTGCTATCAAGTTCACCTCTGAACACAACTTTGCTTGGGTTTTTTAGCACAGAGCACTTCACAAGGATTTTCTGTATTTGATATTTCACTTATATACTTTTTAGTTCTTTTCTTATTTGCAGTAACCTGTCTCCAAACTAGGGATCTACGGTCAGCTTAAGTACTAACCTGTCAGTATAAAGCCATCGTGTATCATGATTTCCATCCTGACAATAAGAAAAAAGTATATTCTCAGCTGTTTTTTTCCCTAGCATGCATAAGGAAAACTTCTCCTAATATTTTGTGCGGAGTATAATCTTTTATATTCTTATATGGGGGCTCTAAACTGTGTAATGTGTCCTATACCTTAATTAATGCCCTTCAGGATCAGTTTATGCTTTTTAATTTCATCCATGTATTTAGCTGAGACAAGAGGATGGCAAGAATTTTCATGTGAATTTTTCAGCTATTATTGCTATTATTATTAATAGAGCAGGATGGGGTCCAATTACGTTCCCAGCCACCATCTTATTTATTCTTCATTGGCTTTCATAGATTTTTGGATTGGTTTCTGGTGATAAAACATATTCCTGAGGCTTTCAATACTATGTAGCTGTTTACAGAGCGAACTGGGAAGTAGCAAAGAAAATTAACAGTAGCCCTACCACAAAGGACTAAAAATCAAGTAATGCTTCAAAGAGATCAGAAAAAAAGCTAGGTGAGGGTGTAGTGCACTGGACCGGATAGGGATCACCCCTCTTGCCAGTGTACTGAAAGTAGATTACTTAGAAACCGGGATTGAGGCATTTCTTGGGACAAATAGCATCATGGCCTGAGGGCAAGAAATGAAAACACACCTCAGAAGTCAAAAGGTTTCCAAAACTATCAGCTGTCCTGCGGCCATCCAGCAAAGACTACAGGCAACAGAGACATATTATATGTGGCTTTCCTATCCAGCAGCGTTTGCTGAGTCTAGGCTACTGCTTTGATCTAAAAAGCTTCTTCAACATCTGTCAACTGAACTGGGAGTAGTAGCAGGAGCACTACAGCTTCAGTTTGCATAGGCAAGAAAAGGGGATTGCTTGTTTGTTTGAAGTCAGGGCACATCATGGAGGGAGCAGCATTCAGCCTGGAGAGAAGCACTAGGAACCTCAGCAGACTGAGTATAATTATTCCTAAAAGCTCAGCACTTGATCCAATGTCTATTTAAGTCAATGGGCGTTTTTTCACTCACTTGGGGTGATAGATAAAATGGGCCATTAGTGCACTTTTTAAAAGCTCCGCTGAACAAACACATCAATAGGCAGTTCAGGTCTTTTTTATAATGCCATACTTCTCTCTCAAAAACTGCATTTATTTCTACTCTTGTCCTTTACTGCAGCTTGTATTGTAACACTTTCACCTCCATCGCAGGACAAGAAAAATTCTCAGCCTACTTTCCTGTTAGTAACAGAGAATCTGCTCCATCAGTGTCCTCATATTACTGCAGCTCTGAAGATTAAGAAACTTTATCAGGGTATATAAAGGTAGATTTGGGTACTTAATACTGTATACCCAAGCTTTAAAGTAAATTTTCTCCTTTAAAATTTGAATTAAACTATTTTGTTAAAGAATTTCTGATCTCTCACTTCCAAGTACAGCAGAAGGAACAGCTAAGCAATAAGCATGTATTCATCAAATGAAAAGTATCATGACTTTTTTCTACTCATGCTGGACATTTCCCAGAAGAGTACAGAGAGAAAAAGAAAAATAAGAGAATCCTCTGTGTTATATCAAATTGCCATTGCATCCTGACTTCTGAAAAGGTCTTGTTAACTGTTGGTAGCAGGATTTAAGAGCTAAGATTAGGTAAAAGTTGACACCATGGAGAAAACACACAGCAGTAATAAAATACAGCAGCAGGCTCCCGTTTGCTGTCCGCATACTGTATAAACTTGTGGGTAACCCCATCTCTGTTAACAAACACTCTGTATTCAATTCACAAAGAAACAGAGCCAAAAAAGCTACCGGTTCTAGTTGTCTGGACCAGCAGCACATCCCACCTGCAACAGCACTTCCTTGCTTGTTTTTTATTTAATGTTCTGTTTACCTGAGAAGTAGCACAGCCAGTCCTAACATCGTTGTCCATACCAGGGAGCATGGCATGGGCAGACAGGTCAATGATAAATGCAGTTTGCTCGCCTTTTACTGCTGGTCTAGACTACCAAACACCAGTGTTTGCCTGTTGTTTTACTTGCCATTGCACTACTGGAATAGAAATGCTTAAAACTAAGCAGCCCTTCCACAGCATGGTTCCCCTAACAGCTGGAATTCCTACAAAGACAACATTATTACTTCTTTTTACTACACAGAAGTGGTAGGTCAACATTTCCAGAAGCCTCCCAGTCGCTTAAAGGCCTGCATTCTGGTGAAGGTAATTTTTATCTAAACCACAACAAGTAGCATTTAAAAAGAGAACCTTTGAACTGAAGGATAATGTCATTTTCAGAAACACTGGCAACATTGCTACAAATGAAACGTTGGAAATGAAATGATTTCAGATGACACTGCCTTTCTACTCCCCTGTGCTTTGTGGGACTACAGAGAGTCACCACATATGGACCTTAGGGGCAGGTGACATTCTGCTGACACAACAGGACTAGAAATAAAAAAAATCCATAGTATCAGATGAGAAAATCCAGAGATGCTGACACTACCATGGTGTGTCTGCTCAGTGCTGTCTCTCTGCCCCCATGAGCCTGGGACAGCACTGGCAGCACAGCTCCCCTGCTTCAGCAGCAGAGAGCTGGAAAAACTGGGATGGCTCTGCTCTGTTAGCTAGCAGCTCTCCTTCCTCTGCCAGAGATGAATGCCAGTGCTGGCACCCTTGGGAGCCTGTGAGGGCCTAAAGGTCTGGAAAAGAAAGGAGAGGGGGGAGCAACTGAACACTTTTGCATCCTGTGCTGCAGGCTCCTACCAGCCTGTGAAGCTCTCTATTGAGAGGTCCCAGCTCCCCAGCCTTTCTCCTCAAGACAACCCATCCCTAGACCAAAATCAGCTGCACTGCAATAATTCATGGCAGAACATTCTATTATCCTATCATTACAGATTTACTAAGTTTTGCCCCTCACTTAGCCACCTAAGTACCTCCTATACCATAGCAAAGAAATAACAGTGGAAAATACAGGATTCAACTTCAGGAAGGGTTTCAGTGGAGGGGACACGCACAACACAAAACACTCTTTTGTTACTCCTGAAAGAGAGCACCATTTTAAAGTAAATCATGAGGCTTTCTATTTGTCTGAATGATAGCTTTTTACTGATACCCTTGCTACTCTCCATGTCTAAAGCTTCTGATTTTCCATCTGGATATTTAACAAACAACACAATTTGCCTCATAAATCTTAAAGTTTTTTTTTGAATGCTGGCTGTTTCCACACCCACAGGTGCACAAATGCACTCCCATTTCCACAGTAGAGCACTGCATTTCACAACAGGTGAATGAAGGAAAAAAAAAGCCTAACACAATAAACCACAGCTGTAGCACAGTCCTGCAAAAATGAATGTTACCAAAACTGATACAAATTCAAACTGCCTTTGAATTTTGTTGTTTCTCAGAATGAATCTAGCTTTAACTCCCTTGTCAAGGAGCAAGGAGAGTGGTTTTCAAGGAAAAAAGAGATACTTGAAACTGTTCAGAGAGCTTCCACTTTTGAAAAGCCTTGTCTTGAAAGATGAGTGAGCAAGGAGGGATGGACTTGCCTCCAGACAGCAATGAGAGGAAATCAAGGTAATATCCACTCTTACTCACAAACTATTGCAAACTATTCCAGAACTGCATGTGTTTGCTCCCCTCCCTCAGTCCGACTCCTCAGATTCTATGCCATCAGTTTTAAATTGAATTCACAACACATTATGTTATCGCAAAAGTTAAACTTTTGCCCTTCGTGTTCTTCTCCACCAAGGACAAGCAGCAGTAGCTTTTGAGGCAAAACTGTCAGTGTACAATAACAGTAAATAAACTAAGGATTACAAGCCCATAATTAGGCCTTTGAGGCTTTACAGATCAGGCTTCTCAAATTGCTGTTCTCTGAACAAAGAAATCTTGCTAATAATTAGATTTGTGCTTTACAATTTTGAAAAGTTTGCAGCGTTGGTAAAATGATGTGATCTGCTTTTAGATTTCTTTGAGCTTCACAGAGCTATCTGTTCCTTCTCTTGGCCCCACTCCAGGAAAGTATTTGGTCACACAGTAAGTCAGCGCTTGCTCAAACTCACCTAGGAATGAGTTTAAAAGCATTGTACTTAAATCCCAATGGAGTTCAAGTACACATTACCTGTGAATTTCCCTGACCAAAGCTCTGAGATTTAACGACAAAAAAAATAATTTTGCACAATATGGAGAACTTTGCCTGCTGGGAAGGCATCTGAGATGACACTCTCCCAAAGGTTTTGTTCTTTCCTTGTGTTAAGTTTCCTTCCCCAAGTTTGGATATGCTGAGATAGCAGGTCTGTTAAGATGCTGTCCTGAGAGCTGCAGAATTCTCTTTTTCTTGCTGCACTTTGACCTCATTGGATTTCATTTACATACTCTGCAGCTTTTCAGCTTGGCCTGTCAAATTCACTTGATATATACCTCTCTTCCTGACTTCTCTTCCAAGGATTTTATCATTTCTGTTTACTTCAATGCACCTACTTAACAACAGTTTGGTTCTTATGCAGAAAAAGGCAGTTCATGCCTTGGTACTTCACTTCGACCCAGCTGTCCTCCATAAAGGTGGGTCCTCCTGATTCCATGGGACTTTCATTTTGACTAGAGGAGGCTTTTTACACCAACAAGCACTGAATAGTGTGAATTAAATGCAAAGTGTGTTTGAGAATTTAGAAAGCTAAACTGCTGAAATAAAGTACTGAGAAAATCTTAACTGAAGAATCACTAGAGCAACACTACAATTATGTTGTCCTTCATATCCTGCCATTAGCATTTCTAGAAGTGACATCATAATGATTTGGCTTCTTTTTTCCTCTTTAGGAACTGTCAGCTCTCCCTACGGAAGTCAAATAAATTTATAAAGAACATCAAGCTCTTAAATGGAAAATGCAACTGATAATTTTTGTGTAAGTGACATGCCAGTCGTATCAGTAAACTCACAAAATTCAGTCATACAGGTTTCAAGCCAGTAGAGTAGAACACCTTTTTCCTTGTTTTTCCTTCACCTACTCAGGGTTCAAGAGAAGAAAAAAAACCAAAACTTCCAGCAAGACCTAACAATGTCTCTCCTGAGCTCTCCTGTTAACTGTTCAAATCTAGTATATTGTTAGGAACACAGAATGCCTGTATTTCTAGGAGCACCTAAAAAGCTATCATAGTTTAACCTCTGCTGGCAGCTAAACACCACACAGCCACTCACACACTGCTTCCTCCCCACCACAACCAACCCCTCCTGCAGGATGGGAAGGAGAATTGAGAGAAAGAAAAAAGGTGAGACCCCAAGGGTTGGGATAAGGACAGTTTACTAAAACAGTATAAAGAGAGGAAAAAAAAAACCCCAAGAGTACTAACAAAACTATAAAGAAATCAAGTAATAGAAGCCAGGAAGACTCTACCTGTGTCCAAGACACCAACTTTCCCCGCTCTGGCCACGTTGAAGCAAGTCACAAACAAGTGCCCCCAGCCCAGCCCTTCCCCTATATAGGGGTGTGACTCAGCGCGGTATCGACTCTTCCATTGGCTAGCTCAGTTGTTTATCCCAGCTGCAGACCCTCCCAGCTGCAGCCCATCCCAACTGATTGGGCCACCAGCTGTTGGTGATAATGAACCCAAACCCAACCCAGGACAAGAGCCCATGTCAGTCAATTAGAAGGAAAGTTCTGATCCCAGACACCACAAAAAGACTTGATGCAGGTACCAGCCAAGTTTGTAATAAGAAATCCATTTCTGGGGATGTCCCAAGGGCATCCTTTAGCCCGCTGTTGCCAGTAGACGACGTTCTTTCTGCCCCACAGTGAGGAAAAGGCTGCAAAAGGCTGTTGAATGTCTGGGAGTCTATTTGGGCATCTGCCTTATGACCACCACATCCCTCAGGAGGTGTAATTGTGATTTGCATTTTAACACAACCTAACACGTTCAGGAGAGGTAAAAGAAAGTACATGGCCCCATGTTACTACACTGGGAACGGCAGTGAGACCTACTGCTGGTTCTGAAGGACAGCTGATACACTTTCAAAGCACAAACTCTCAGAGTTGTGGTTCACAACAGGATGTGAAGCTTTGGCAGCCAGTTCTGTTCTGTTAATTCTCAGTCAATTATAAGTGTTGATTAAAGAAAAACATGTTTAGGAAAAGCGCCTTCTCTGCCAAACAAGCAGCACAAGTGTAACGGAGCTGAAATGAAATACATGAATGTTTTAAATCTTTTGTGAAGTGTGGAAGTGAAATAAGTACTGAAACAAAGCTAAATGTATTCTCTGATACATTTTAATAATTGACTGCTTGAAAATAAATTATTATTGTTAAGAAAAATGTATGTGATGCTGATTAAATTGCATATAATTGTACAGCTAGGATACTTCATAGTGCCTGTGGTATAATTTGCTGGCCTTTTAAGATTGTAAAATGTTACATTGAGGGCAAATCTATCTCATTATAACAATGTCGGGAAGAGACAAGCATCGCACATCTGACACAGACAGACACTATTTACCTGTTATGTATGTACATAGAAGACACTGATTTACTAAGGACGGATAGGAATGCAAGTGAGGTCCTGGGACGATAGGAACTAAATCTGCATTTACCAAGTTAGGGCAGCACCAAGCTCATCTCATAAACTTTATGCAAATCAGTGTACACTTGTTTGAGTCTAGGACTACTTAAATGTAGCTATACTTCTATCCTAGATCCATTCCCACCAGCTCAGAGCAGCAATAGAAATAATTCACAGCTGACAAAATATGTCAGGAAAATTTCTTCTAATAAAACCTTGAAATTTTATTCTTTTTAGAAGCCTGGTGCAGAACCTGTATAATGCAAGGTGGCCAGGGCTCCTCACTCCCCAACAGCCAAAGCTCCTTCTTCCATAATAAGGATCCCAGTGGTAAGAGATGGACTTCTGTGTAAGTCTTTTCTAGTCTGCATACACTGCAAGAAAGCATTTGTCTTTACATCAGAAATAAGTCAAGTCGTGGCTCCAAAATCTCACTTTCCTATATACAACCCAAACCTCCCTTTTACCATATACATGATAAAGGATTCCACATCAAGCTGGTTGGCTTGTAAGATGAGGGACCTAGATCAGGTCAGCACAACCCAGTTGCTCGCTCAATCACACTGGGTAGTATATTTTGATGTGGCTAAGGGCTAGGCTTATGTCAGCTGAGAGGGAAAAAGAATGAATATGTGGGATGGTCTGGTGTTTTATTTTCAGGTCCAAATTACTGCAGCTTCACAATGGAGTTCTCCCAAGTGAACCAGGAAGCTTCTCTTAACTGGAAAAACTCTTTTGAAAGGCCATTACTTTAATTTCATGATGAGTTAAAGCAGGGGAAGGAAAAGTTAATCCATTCGCATCTGTAGGTCAGATGTCCTTTTTTAGACTTTGGCAGGCTTCCCACTGCTGCCCTACACTTCGCAGTCTCACACCATTACCAGTCTGTCACATCACCTTGCTGCCCTGCAGGGCACCAGTCTGACCAGCTGCTAACTCACTGCTTTTAAAAGTTGGCATGTAGCTCTGTGCAGTCCACTGGTGGTCATACTCTCCTACAGGCTGATTACCCTACTCAGCATCACAGCCGTCACGTGCTGCGTAACTGTACAGCACTAAGCAGAGATCCTGGATTCCTCTGACATCTGATAGAAGGCATTAGGTAATGTGAAAAAGAGGTGTACCTTTTTAAACAGCACAGAAGAGGAGGTCTTCTCATAACTGTGCAAGTCCTCGTCCTTACTTTGGGCTGGACATTATGGAAAACGCTGCGGCACTGAAGGTACCAAAACCAGAACTCTGAGGAGTTAGAAATGAAAGTCAGAATAATTTTGCTATGAAGGAGCCAAAGAATAACACAGAGACATAGAGAGGGAGAGAGAGAATGAGTGCCAAGCTCAATAGGGCTACAAAGGAGACAACATGCTACAATATAAAGTACCTGAATGGATGATCTAAACAAAGAAAGATCCTCTGTGCCTGACAGAGGCTGCACTTTAGGCAGCTGTTAGTGAAGACCCTTTCTGAACTCTTTCTTTCCGAATCTTTTATTTGGCTCCATCCCCGTCTTCTTGCTTATATACAGCAATTATTTTCCCTTCTATTTTCAGATCCCACATCTCTCAGCCACATTAGCACTTACCTCGCAGCTGTCCTCTTCCATTTGGCTGGTATTCAGGGCATACTCCTGCACTCCAGGTGCCCTGTGTAAGGCTTCATCTGACAAAGCAACAGAGAATAAGTTGGAAACCTCAGCATCAGTGATGGATTAATGAACCTTTGGCAAACCTCTGTACCTTCTGTTTTAAGAGTAAGGCAAAGTCCTTCAATCTTTCCTTATTTACCACCTTTATGTGTTTTGAAAGTCTCCAGAGAAGGAGACTCTGCCACCTCTCTGGGCAACCTGTTCTGGGCTCTGTCACCCTCCCAGGAAAGAAGTCTTTCCTCACCTGTTGAGGTGGAATTTCCTGTGTTCCAGTTTGTGCCCATTGTCCCTTGTCCTGTTGCTGGGCACCACTGAAAAGAGACCAGCCCCATCCTCTTGACTCTCACCCTTCAGATATTTGTAAACATGAATAAGATCCCTTCTCATGGGGCAGGGGTTATTCCTCCCCAGGTGCAGGACTCTACTTCTCAATGAATTTCAAGAGACCTAGCTGGACAAGTATTTCCTCCTAGAAGGACAATCTGAGAATAACCATGTAACAGATGTGTAAGTTATAGGGCCTAATGAACTCATGGAAGGGTCTCACACACCACAGGGATGAATGAAGTCTAACAGGCTAGGGAAAACAGAATTACCCTTAGTAGCATAACTGTGAATGCTACCTTTTGACATGATACTATGGGTATGTACACCATATATTTCATATACATATATGTTTGTTTCTTCCTTTTTCCTCATTTAAGGTGTGATTTTTCAGAACTCTGTGACATTATCACTCGAATTGAACTGCATCATCATTGAAGATGACAGCATGAGGCCAAATGCAGCCTTTGAAATCACTGACTTCTTTGGGAATTGAGTGTATTCAGCAGACTTCAGGCTTTTGCAGAGGCTTAATCTGCAAAGTCTGTAGAATTGTAGCAGCCTGGCCTGGCCTTTTGGAGTTGTCCATCAGAGTTATACCTACTCACGGACTGTTGACAAAGTCTTAAAACTATACACCATTCAAAATTTAAAAAATCCTTAACAGAAATGACCCATCATTCTTCAGGTATCTGTGTTGGACTTTCCCCAGCATTTCTCTGTAGTTTGGAGTGAGTGCCATGAATTATTTTAGGGCAGGTGTTCCATAGCAGACTATCAGAATTTCTTGATCTTTCATGTAGCTGTGCCATTTCCAAATCACTGCCAGCCACACTGGAGAAACATTGCCATGGGCTGTGATCACGACAGTATCAACAAAGAT
This sequence comes from Baryphthengus martii, assembly GCA_013396935.1. Lineage (NCBI taxonomy): Eukaryota > Metazoa > Chordata > Aves > Coraciiformes > Momotidae > Baryphthengus > Baryphthengus martii. Next base: position 127,312 of record VWZK01012754.1, read on the forward strand.
CACTGACCATTTCCTCCTGGCCATCTAGCCAGGTGGCTTTAACAGCATCAGTCTGGAAGACTTGTACAGATGAAAGTGGATGCTTTGTGCTGGCTCCACATGAGCAAACTTTTCCAGAGATTGTTTTACTGAGGTGGGAAAAGTAGGGCAAAAACCATTAGCTTTGATTAGGAAAGGATAGTAATGTAGTCATGGTAACAGAATCCAATAGAAGGAAAGAAACAAGCAGATCCTACCATCTATCCTGTTGCTTATGCACTCCCTAACTTGCTTTAGCCACAATAACCACCTGAACATAAACAGTTTCCATCATAAATATTGTTGATTAACTGGATTCATTCTGATAGAAGAGGATTAAGAGCTAACCTCTTTAAAACTGGACAATCAGTGGTAATGGGTTTATTTATTTATTTTTAAATATGAAATGTCAGAGCATAAAACTGATGCCAGCGCTCCTATGGGCCAACAGGATTGGAATGAAGTGCAAAGCCCTGGCTTACGTTACATTCTGGTATGCCACAAAGATGGGAGAAAAGTGATTTCAGCTTCTGAAGTGTCTGATAATGGCATTTGGGGAGTTTGAACGAGGAACCAAATCCCAACCTCCCTTACACACGCAAGTAGTTTTGCTGAACTATTCTTAAAATAATCATCAATTCACGCTCAGTGCTTCCCCCCATAAATTAGTTTCTGTGATGTATCACAGCCACCAAAAGAAGAATTGAACAGGGGAAATTAACTTGCTTTTCAGTAATCGAATCTATCAAGGCCACAGTTTTTACTGGGACAAAACCAATTCATTTAAGCCTTGTCAAGATTCCTAATTAAAAAATCCTCTACTCCCAACTGCACCTTAAAAATACTGTGCTGAATGTGGAAGTCAGTATTTCCATGCATTTCTGTGCCTCTAGTCTGATACCAAGAGCAGTGTACCCAAGCCAGCAGTAAATGCCTTCCCTCACTGTGGGGTAAAACTGAAAATTCCTTTTAGAAGGGGGATGGGGAGGTTTGAAGTTGTATTTATTGTCTGAAATTCAGTTCTATATTGTATGGGATGAGAAAGATCCTTCTCTTTCAGGTTTAAGCTAAAGCATCAGGAACTGCAGGCCTGAAAAGCTTGGAATTTTTATTGTCAATCAATCAGCTTTCAGCAGGCTGCCTGGCATGTCTCCATCGGTATCTGTTTGTGTGAGCAGACTGGTTCACAGGTCACACTAATGGAATCATAGAATCATTAAAGATCGAAAAGACCTCTAAGATCATTAGGTCCAACCATCTATCCAACATCATCAAGATCACTAAACCATGTTCTCAAGTGCCATGTCTACACATCTTTTTAACACCTTCAAGGATGGTGACTCCACCACCTTCCTGGGCAGCCTATTCCAGCACCTTCAACCAACTAGCCCGTGACTAAAGCTCAACTCTACTTTTCATTAGCTGTGAGTCAGAGGAGATCTCTTCCTTCAAAGACTTTGTCAGCATAGACCTCGAACATGTTCAAGGACCAATTTTCTGTCCTAGAAGAATATCATAGAATCATAGACTAGCAGGTGTTGGAAGGGACCTCTGGAGATGATCGAGTCCAAACCCCTGGCCAGAGCAGGATCACCCAAGACAGGACACACAGGATCAGATCCAGGTGGGTTTGGAAAATCTCCAGAGAAGAAGACTCCACCACCTCTCTGGGCAGCCTGTTCCAGGCTGTATCACCCTCAAAGGAAAGAAGTTTTTCCTCAGGTTGAGGTGAAATAAGGTAAGAAAACTTATTATGTTAGGGTCTGGTCTAAAGCTACTAAAGACAATATAAGTCTTTCCAAGAGTTTCAGGTCAGGCTGTACATCCAGAGATGGCACCAACTCTTGAATTTAATGAACTATGATTCCTCAACACTGGTGGCACACGCTGGCACCAGCAAGGTCACCTCAACCACAAAACCCAAACAGGGCTAGCAGTCAGCCTGCCTTTGGTGGTATAAGTGAAAATCCAATGGGCTATATGTTTTTAATTATTATCAAATTACACTTAATGCAGAGGGAAAGAAAGGGAAAAGAATGTGTCTCAGCTCTGCCACTCTACATGATATTTTCTGGCTGTTGTTTTTACTTACTCAAACTACATGGCACTTCCTTTTTTTCACCACCCCCCGCTCTGTAAACGCAAAAGAATAGATGTCTTGGCCAATCGAACTGACATCACTTGAGTAATTAGGCTGATGTTGGAAGCCCACAGTTTGACCTTCTGCATGTTGCTCTGCAATCCTTAGGGATGGATCTTTTGTTAGATAAAGCACAGTTAGACAGTTTTTTATGAAAAAAAACCCCAACCAAATCCTGACAGAAATAGCAGAACTAATTTATACAGGAGTATTTACCCAGTGACGTGCTAAAGCACTGAGAGAGAAAAAGCTCACAACAGTCCTCCAGCCAGAAAATTTGGTTCAAACACTCTGGAAGATGCGCTCTCTCTCTCATAAATCCCATTTATCCTTGCCCAGAGAGGGAGAAGCACAACTCTGTCTCTTGGGGATGCCTAACCTTGAAGGATCTCCAGGGATGTCTGGGATCAAGACCATGCAGCCCAAACCAGCACACGTAATGCCCTACTCCTCTAAACAATTGAGAATTGCTGCTCAGACGAGCAGCTGAAGTGGAAGATAATCTCATTTCTGTAAGTTGGTAGTGTTTTATGCATTAATAATCACTCTTCCACAGAAACAATAAATATCCAAAGTTCTTTACATAGATCTAATTAGTGCAGAGTATTTAATGTGTGAGTTTGGTCCGTCCTGACCTAAACCACAGTCCTAGGATATGCACTTTGAAACTCAACAGTCTCACTGCATTTGTGTTAATGCTTATGAGTGTGAAAATCAGCAGGACAACCGACAAAAGATTCAGAAAGGGTTTCATTATCTCTTATCGCTCTTGTAAAACATTAAATAAATAAATGCAAGCATTATTCTGACATTACATTAAAAAGACAGCACATTAAAAAGAGCTTCAAAAGTCATCACTTCCTCTTCTAGTATTGTCATGGGGCTGGTGTCACAAAATTGGTTTCTCTGGATACACAGGTTTATCTTCTTGGCAGAGATGAAAGATTTATTGATACTGAAACAGCTTTAAAAAACAACAACAAAAATCCCACAACATTTTTTCTCAAAAGCAATACGCAAACTTGAATTTATAAAAACAGCAAAAATATCTAGTGGCCAAAAATCTTGTGAAATAATAATGCACTTTCTGCTTCCAGACTTAAAACTATTTCTAACCAATGCTCAGGAGGGCACCTGATGTAAAGAACACATTAGCCTCATTTCTATATGAGGCAGATGGCATCCTCCACCTTCCCTCCAAAACGTCTGGTGCTGGCTACGTTCAAAGACAAGTCTGCAGAGTAGATGGAGATGAAGTTTAATTTCATGTGGCAAATCTGAGACAAATTTCACCATAGTGTGCAGATGTACCACAACTCTCAAGTCAACAATGTTGCATGATTTGTATCATTACAGATTTGTCCCACGTTGGATGGGGCTGGATTTTAAGGTTTTTTTGCTGTTCTTTTTTTCTCTTTTTAATGTTTTAATGGGTTTTAACAACTAAATGTACAGAATATTGTGTCTTTTTTTAGCATATTAACTCCTGGATGTAGTGATGGTACTGAATTCAAACAGGGAAAAAAATTCCCGTTTCATGAGATGGTCACATTAATCATGTCAAGAAATCTGATGCAGTAGAAGGGGCAGTGACCGTACGCACGCCAATGCCCGTTCGCTAGATCTGACAGCTGAGTTGTGGCTTCTTCACAAAGTCCTGCCAGGTCCTACAAACAAAGCTGATCATATTGTTTCCAGCTATATCACTCATCATATGGAACACTTCATCAACGAGAATGCTTTTGACCACCTACAGCCTGCCCTGACACTCTAGATCTTTTCCTTCTTTCCTAACTGCAGACAGAATTAGAAGCAGTGATTTTTTTTACCTGGAAATGATTTGAGAGCCAGTGACCTGTGCACACAGGGAAACCACAGATGGTCCAATAGGTCCTTGACAGGAATGAATAGCTGTGTCCTCATCCTCATGTTCTCTCTCTCTTTTGGGAAGACACCTGTAGGCTCTTTGATTTCTTTCCCATTGAGAAGTGATTTATTTTCACTCATCGCTTGCTAGAAAAGGTTGTGTTCATGTTAGAATTCACAATATTTTTTTCCCGTCCATGGAAACTACAATCCTGTTTCTCACATTGCATTAAATATTTTTTTTTTTTTTTCCAATAATGCAATAAGGCACTAATGTCACTCAGACATTCCTTTCCTCTGCAGAGTTTTATTTATATTTACATCAGGCAATGATAACACCACAAAAAGGCTGTTATACAAAGGTTAACTTAAAAAACAACGAGTTTGCATAGTCAAGCCGGCGACAGACCTCTCATATCTGATTGTAAGCCTCCATGAGTGCAATTGCAAGCTGTAGATATAATCAATCTACATCATATTTTTATTTCAGGACTTAAAATGGATTCCTTCGTGCACCCTGAACACAGCAAACACCAAGTATTCATTGCAATCAATAGAGTGCATTACATTGTGACCTCTCAGCTGTAGAGAGATCTTTCACCCGGCAGAAATCACTCTATGTGAAGGGCTCTTGAGCACAAATTAAATGAAAGTAGCCTGCAATCGAGGGAAATTATAGTCCTAACTGCTGTAGAAATGAAGTCAACTCTTTCTTTGCATGATCACAGCAAACAGCGCAGCTGCTCTCCGCTATCAGCACTGATGCTAGTGCCAAAACTTCTTCCTGCTAAGAGAGTTTTATTAAAAGGCCTTTTTGCTTAAGGGCTGTGTCATTAGTATTACATGAAAACAAAGGCAGAAACAAGCCTTGAAAATACCATAGGAGCCCAGGAACCAATTTGATCTAGTAGTGCCATTATAATAGAAATGAGTCTCCCATGCCAGACATTGCACTTAGTTGTGAACAAGAATGGATATCCTGCCTGCAGAAGTCGCCTGTGCAGAGTTGTACAAAACACACCAAAAGGTCTCCTGCCCCAAGAAGGCTGACAGAATCGCTCTGAGAAAACCAAAACATGTACTTATTGCATGTTTTCTTCTTCCTTCCAACCGCTTCTTCAGCATAGACATTACAGGAGATCAGTTTTTTCCTCTACAAAGCTCACAAAAGCAAGTGATAGATCCTACAAAGCAGTAACTCATCAGGATCCAAGCCAGCTTGACAGTAGCCAAACAGCTAAGAATGCATAATTCAATCTCCTTGTCAACAGCCACCAATTGAAAATCCAAAATATTACTACTTATGACCATATTTATCAGAGAGAACTCACTAGCTGCTATAATGTTCTATAGTCAATAAAGGATCACAGAAAGGCCAGAGACATTGTTGTTCTGAGCAGAGACACCAACTTCAGGTATTTAAGCCTTTAAACAGAAGATCAGAGTGGGTTTAGAGGAGATTTTGAGCTCTCGAGCTCTCTAGAATAAACGGGTCTGCATAGAAGGTAGAAATCTCCAAGTTTCCTAAATAAATGAATGCAAACCCCTCAATTCTCTTTTAGGACTCAAATATAGATCACTGAAGGACCAATAGGCCACTTTTATTTCAAAGGCATCCTGGAATGAGGGGCGGGGGAAGAGAGAAAAAGAAAATTTAGAAAATTCTAGTAAAAAACCCAAACTCTTTAAGGATACTCTCTCTTTAAAAACATGCTTCACAAGCACATCAACTAAATGGATCCTCCTTAAAGGCTAACTCCTAGTGCATGTTAAAAATTAGTTTACAGTGCTGACTTCTCAAAGAGAAAAATGCAAATAAAAGCAAAACATGTTGTCTGAATTAACTGTTTACAGGAAGCATGCACATTTCCATCAATAACAAGCAGCGTAGTCTGGGGACTACTAGTCTGGGGATAGATAACAGGCAAATAGGCAGATGTTTGAGTTGATCGTCTCTAGCATCACTTTAGGATTCCCTTCTCTTTCCATTTCGAAACTGTTAAAAACTGGGAAGCAGAGGGAAACATCAGAGGAAGGGAAACATCTATTTTCCCCATGAAAAAAAAAAAAGCATAAAGATAGTATTTTTATTTATGGCCTCAGCTCTTTATAGAGACAGCAAATATTTGCGTAGTTTTCTTCCCATTGAAGATTTTGAAAGAATGTAATGGAAAGTCAAATTAGTATTTGTCATAATCCTGGCTGAGACCCTTTAATAGACAATCATCAGTCTGCTGTAACGGGACCCAACAGGTGCATCCCACATATTTCCAAGCCAGTTGGAACTGGCAAGACTCCAAATACTGTCTTTACTCCAGGTGTCTCCTGCAAGTCTCTGGATACAGAAATCCTAAGAGAAGCCCTCTGCAAGGGAGCCTTTAAACCAACTACCTGGCACTAGTGGTAAAAGTCAACTCTACTCAGCTGTTAGGCTCATTCTCCCAGAATTACACCTACCTATAGCTGTTCTGGTTCATGCTCAAAAAAAAATTAAAACCGAAATTCAAAGGAATTTCCTACAAATGTGTACTTTAATCTTAGCCAGTGCTAGAGCATTGCAACGTTTGTAAAGAAACACCAATACTTGAAAATCTCCCTTGGAACATTTGGATTTGGTCTGTGTCTTTTAGGAAGGACAACACACCACTTGACCCCCAGCTCCTTTAGTTGTCTTCTTTTTCCAGAAGTAGGTTGGACATATGTCCTTTTCTTTCATGGATCTGTCTCCTTTACAGCACCAGAACACCACGCTTTTTCTTCTTCCTCTACTTGAAGTTTTCCTATCTCTGCTCCCTGCCTCCTCTTCTTTCTCAGCAGCTGAGCAGGGAACACATGAAGATCAGAGACTGTGCTCATAAAAACCCTTTTATTCTACCACAGTGGAAACAGTTGCTGAGACCTTGACTGGCCTCTTTTTGCTTCCCAGATCTTCCCAGCGCTGCTATAAAATGGATATTCTTCTCTACACTGAAGGCCACATCATAAATGATGCTCATAAAACAAAGAATTCTTGTCCTGACAGGGGCACCTTTCCCACACTGTCACTCTACTGCTGGGAGAGCTACTTTAGCAAGATATAAACAGCCTCCCTCAGCAGAGTCCAGGCCATGTGTTAGACTAAGATGGATAGGCTGCCTCCAATCTCCACCTTAGCTATCTGTGGTACTCCTGCACCGTGCTCCTCTACTGACTTCTGACCATCAAACTACTGCTCCTCTTTGCTTTGGCTAATTGGCATTTACGGGAGCAGAACGTGCTTTGGATGCAATTAAAGCAGCACCTCTACCTCTGGGCTTGCAATTGAAAACAATCATTTTGTGCTGATGTCTTATTATCAAGGACTTTGTCACAGATAATAATTCATCAGTACAAAAATATAAGCATGAAACGAAGGCATAAGGAGCCTCTCTAAAGCACTGGTCTAATGGCCCATGAAACAGATAACTTCGTAAGTTATTGTTAAGAGGTTTCAAGAGAGAGAACACAGATACTCCTTCTTAAAGCAAGAATTCAATATTCATCCCTGGGCTCTTCTGTTGTTGTTTTCCTTCACAAGTCCCTTTGTAGCCAGAATGTAGGCCCAGTCTAATTTTGAAACATCTTGTAAACCAAACCTTGTCTCAAGCTAAGCTCTCCGGATCAAGTAGAAAAGTCAACTCAGCGAACACACAAGTCCTCAGCTATACAATCAATCAATCATGAAATCAGGATTTCAAATTATGGGTATTTTCAAGTGAAATTTAAATAAAGCAACACTGAAACTCTCTTAGCTACCTGACCTATTGGTCCTAATAAAAGATCTACTCAGTCAAACACTGCTGACACAAAGAGATCCATTTAAATTAAAATAATCCTTTCTTTCTCATCTCATCAGTTACCACCTAATAGATCAGCTTCTAAGACATAAACCAAACAGCAAGTCAGAAACAATTAAGGAAGATTTTGTTCATGCTCAGAGGTGACCATACAGGAGCTCTGAATAAAATTCTGAAGGATTGATTACATCACAACTCAGAAAACCTGTAATCTGAACATCACCATTTGTTTTCTCTCCCTACTAGCAAATCAGCTTCTTAAGATTAAGAATTGCATCCTTCTTTATGGCTTGCACTGAAAATTTTTGCCCCCTCTGTGTGTTATCTTCTGAGCCATACCTTGCCTTTAGCTTCTTTCAGAGTGCTCAATATTTGGACCAATTGCCTCCATTCTTTGCTGCTGACTCTCATGACACTTGCCATTAATTTGTTGCCTAAAGAAATCATTCTGGAAACCTCCTGAAACAACTCGCTTGCTTAGTGCCTAAAATTAGGCACTTCTACAATAAAGGATGCAGCTTCGTCAAAGAGTCAAGTTCTAAACAGAACTACTTGAGTCTTGATTTGATGCCTTTAGGCACTATGCTGTCATGTGAAGGAAGCCTGAACAAAGCAAGTGGAATTCGTACACCTAGACCAATTCACTCTGCAGTTGGGAAAAAAGCACATCAAATCATTCGAGTTAAATTCCCAAGAATCCCTGGGAAAAAGGCCAAGTAGCAAAACCACCATTTCAGCACAAGACCAAAGAAAGCAAAGTAGAACAAGGTTTTTTATGTTATCCTCTAGACACTGTTGACCTACAGAAAAAAAAAATTAAGTATTCCTAACTAATGAGATTTTTGTCCTTTTCAGTCTTACTCTTTCTTTACCTATGCAGATATAAGGAGCTGATGGAATAATAGATTCCTTACTATGGTCACCTTATTCCACAGCTTCAGAAAGAATAAGAGAGCATTATTTTCCTATGCAATCAACAAAGCAGTATTAGCTGGGAATAAATGTTCTTCACCTTAGGACAGGAAAATCTCACACTACCTTCTCCCTACTAGAATTAGTAAGTGACTTCAGCTCTCTGAAAAAGTTTGTTAGCTGACTGCTAAAGGGCAGTTTGCAATTTGCTTAAATGGAATACAAACTTTCAAAGTAGTTTCTTTATGTTATCTATGATGTTATCAAGCTATCAAGTAAGTGTACTAATATGGCAAGTACTTCAGCCTGGGAGATGGGGTATAAGAGGTGTCAGAAAGAGAAATTATGTGTATTTATGTATTCATGTATTTTTATCTCAAGAAACTGTTGATAGGATCCTGTTAATATGTCAACATTTTGACATGGAATGAGTTTCAGCCTCATCTGTCTCCTGAAGCACTGCGTGGTTTCAAGGGAATAGAAAGAACAGACCTATAAAATTCCTTCCAGGCTAAACAGCAAAAACAGCAGCTGCAGGAGGTATGATTGGCTTTTTGGCAGAAAGGCCTCCTGTCATGCATCAGATCCACACTCATTAGTAGCAGTGAGCATTGCTGCAGTCAGAATTAACCATTAAGTGCAGGACTCAAGGATAATTTAGCCCCAAACAATGAGAACAGCATATGTATTTTCACATTAGAGGTAATGGTGGCATTTGCTCAGCTGCACTCTTAATTCTTTTGAACAGAATGCAAAACTAACCCCATGGAGAATGTCCTCCTGTTAGTCTAGTTGAAGGTTTCCAAAATAGTAAGTAGAAAATATAACACAGCCTTGTACTGGGACAAAATAAAGAAAAGCCTGGTGTGCAAAAAAAAAANAAATGAAAAAAAAAAAAAAAAAAAAAAAAAAAAAGCATCATTATTTGGACCTCCTTCTACACAGTACTGAGCACCTGCTGAACATTAAGCATCCAGCATTACTAAGCATTAAGAGGTCTCATTAGCATTCAGGTAGCATCTAACAGAATCAGGCCCTTTACAAGAAGATAATAATAGCTACAGAAAAGGTCATAGCAGCATTTTTTCTCAGTACACTTCAAAGCAGCACATGAAAGAGATTGGTATCCTCATACGCATTTTACAGATGAGGAAATCGAGGCAAAGAGCTGTGAAGTACTTTCAACAAAACTTGACAAGTTACTATTGGACCTAAAAATAGAATCCAGATCTCTTTAAATCCTCAGCTAGTCTAGTCACGAGCTTTCCAGAACAGAAAGGAGACAGTTGTTCTTGGACAATGATAAAGATCTGACTTTTCAGAGGTGCAGCCAGCAAGGGAGACAGACACTTGAAGCTGGCAGGAAAAAACAGTGTGCATTCCTTTTGCTCGTGTAGTCAACACAGTCACCAGATCAATAAGTAGCCTGGAGCACTAAGATCACATTTCTCAGCCTGATTTCAGGTGGCATCCCAGACAAACAAATCCAACCGCCCCCAAAGGGCTGCTCTGAACTGAGTGGGATTCCCTTCAGGCAGAAAAGTCACATGCACAGGACAAGGTATAGGATCAAGACATAGTAACATGCTGAATTATTCATTTTAAAATGTTTACAATTGCAACTTCCCTTTAAATATAAGCTATTTCCTACATAGTCTTGACAGTATTCTCATTAAATGCTAATAGATGGTTCCATAATAACCAGAAGCTTAAAAATGATCCACGTTTGTATGCATTGGGATGTCATGAGTAGAAGTATTTTGCAACTTAGGAGTGCAGAGAATCTTTTTTTATGATGCATTGACGTCTCCTTCTTGGCACTTAGCAACACTTCATAATATCTTACATGATAATTTTATTTCTTTTGTACGAAAATTTGCAGTTCTATAAATTTCAAATGTTAATTGCATAATTGTCCTTTATGAGGATACAAGAAAGTCTCTTCAGATTCACTTTGTTTTATACATGCAGAGCAGTCACTCCCTTGTGTGCCATAACAATGACAAACCTGAGCTATTTTTAATTCTGAGCTAAAAGTGATATACCACTCCCCTCATTAGAAATGTAGATATTTGGGCTGAAGAGAGGAAAAGTAACCAAGCAATGTTTTCAGAATGAAACACTGAAATGACATTTCTCATGACCTACTGTCTAATCCTTCTCTAGCTGTGCACATCATAATCTATTCCAAGCAAAGCTGCTGGTAATGCCGAGGTGACAGTTAATTAAATATGTCATTCTAAGATACTTCAAAAACCTTCAATCAAAGGCACCGTGCAATTTCAAATACTATTACATCCAAATTCTCTGTTATCAGCTGCTATAACAATATAAATTACATTAACACAAGTTTCAGGCCTATCAAGTTTATTTAACTTGAATTTCAGATAAACTGAGATTTTGGTGTTGGGACAGAGGCAGGTGACTCAGCCATTAAAAATGCAACTCTGCCACCTTTGCAACACAACCTTGGAGTCATACTATGGGATACATCTCAATTCTGACACACACATACAAAAAAAACACCTGAAAAAAATCAACAACTGTTTATCATTGCTATTCACACCGTTCCAAGCTCATCACAACTGCTTGCTGGGGAAACCACAGGATGTTTGCGTATCCATAGTATTCAAGCCAGAAATAATAGCAGGGCAAAATAAAAGGTTTTACATGAGTGTTCTATTTGGAAATACCAAGGGAAAGAAGAGAAGATGAGAACCAAGCTTTAACTCAAGTACCAAAGGACAGATATCCATTTCTAGCAATAAGGAAAGTTCCTAACACCGGTTGTGTCAAAAATCAGAGAAGCGTACCATGTAAAGCCTGCAGTTGAGTGGCAATGTTGGTTTTAATCTAACAAACATTAACTACCTGATTTAATTATTAGCAGGCACCCTGCATGCAGGGCTAGAGCATAAACATGAACCAGAAGACTTCATTTCCTCTTTCTTTACGTCTACAGGTTCCAATTCTGTCTGCTGTGAGTTTGTAGCCGACGGTGACACAAGTGTTATTATTGCCAGCTATGACAATATTAGGATTAAATGACTGATTTTGTTTGCTCGCCTGGATTTTAAAAACTAGCAAAACACAAGTTTCATAGTAATGCTCAAATCAATTACATCACTGTAAATGCCTAGAGGTACGTGCATACGCACGAATTGCTGTGATGTATTAAGGATATAGTAGACAGAAGGATTAAACCAGTGTAATTTAATGTGGGTGATCTGCATGTCAAGAGAAGAAAATGGCTTCTATTTAATTTAGGCTAACGTCTTAAAGGGATTTACTCAGGGACACAAAATAACCTGTCTGGAAACTCAGAAATTGTCACAGACACAAATTACAAGAGGGTAACAGGCTTCTGTGTATAATCTGATCCGCAGCCACCATCTGTGCCAGTTTTCTCAGCCTGTAACAAATAGTGAGATAAGCAAAGTTAGCTCAGCCATCTTTCCATGAAACCTCAGGTAATTCCCATAACTTCTCATCTCTCTTGGGCAGATGCACAGTCACTAGAGATGAGCTGATAGGCAAGATCCTCTCAAGGCACCGCACTGGATGAGGGACATGAAAACAGAGGAAAATTGGTCTGACTTCTGCACAAGAAAAATATCTAAATGACCAAACCAAAACGGGATAAACTCCATTTTGTGCAGGCTGCTGCATTTCTCAGGAATCTATGTCAGCCTAAACTAACTGGTACTGATGCCAGTTCTCTTTATCTGGATGGAAACCTACAGAGCCATCTAGAAAACGTAGCACTGGTTTAACCAAGTCTGCATTTAAAACGACTAAATGTAACTCAGCTCAAAGCACTACATTTAAAGTAGGTTTATTTTAAACTGCCTTAAAAGGATAAGGAATTAGTTTAACTTAAAATATTCTTAAATCAGAATGTTAGAGCAGTATATAACAACTATGAAGATTTTTTTTTACCTGTAAAGTTGTTTAAAAATACTTTCTAATCTCCTTATCAGATAGGGCAAATTTAATACTGGTAAAAGTAGGAGAAAGTCCAATTAAGACCTCCACTTGTTGCCAAGAATCTATCAATTGTAGTAGTCTTTTGCACCTGCAAATGACCCAAAGATGGAAACACTTGCATATGCAAAGTTCTTATAAATATCTGATATAGTCCTGACTGAAATATAACCCTACCCAAGGAAATACAGTCAAATAACCCAGAAGGAGTTAATCATCACCCTTGGAAGAAATGAAATATTTCTACAGCTTCAGGAGTCCAAATTAAAAATGTAGAATCTTTTGCTCCTTGGACTCGAAGACTAAAGGTAATTAGACTGAATCATAGTGCTCCCTTAAAACCAATACCTATTAAAAGAAGTGTATTTAAAAGACTAGAAAATAAATAAAGAAAAAGTAATGAAATTAGTAAATTCTTCATGATTCTGCAAATCAGTATCAAAGGGTTTACTGTCATCCTCTTTTAACATCAAACCGTATAAAAGAGAATTTCTCTACATGTTTTGAAGCAGAAACATCTCAAAAGAGATTTGCCAGGTATATTGCTTTGGTTACAAGTGCCAAAACACACAGAAAAACCTCCTGCTGTCCAAGATGTCCAATCTTATTTCTAAATAAAAGCAGAAATAGCCTGAGTTTCATCCATTACAGGAATCCCAATGGTTTAGGAATCACTCACACTAAAACGACAATGCAAAGCATCTCAGCACACACAGGAATAAACAAAACCTTGATCCAGGAAACTGCTCCCTGCTGAGACTACTTAAGATCAATTAGACTTCGGATTCACAGGAGACATAGTTTATTTGGAGCAGCGTGCAAGACTGAGGCCAAATATCGAAAAGAAAACTTCAACAGAAATTCCTCCCACTGGAACAGAGACCCTTCTGCATTTTTTCAGTTTTCCATTTTGGTTGTTCCTTATATATCTTGTTATAAGATATCGGAAAGGCCAAGGTTTATTTTGTTCTTTGAATAAATAATCTCATATGGACTACTAATAGTCAGTGATGACTATTAGCAGCCAGTATTGGTGGCCAAAACATTTCTAAAGGGTTAAGAAATTTTAGGGGGAGGCATTCCCTAAAAGTTAGCCCCTAAATTCCTCCTCTCTCCTAGAGGTGAACTTCCAGATATATTTTATTTTAATTTAAAAGTTTCTCAGCTCATCCTTGTGGGTGTAGGTGTTGCAAACTGGTGATTATGGAGAAAGGTCGTTCTGAGCTGTGGTGATTCAAGTGCTGACACAGGTTCTAAAATAAAGCAACTTTCTCAGTGCTATGACAAAGGCTGACCCTCCAGCACTTCTGATTTAGCTGCTGTTGAAACTATTGCTGATATACAGTGTTAGCTATTCTCAGAAATTCATGCTAACCTTGGAAAATCTGCAGTGGAAAACAAGAAACGTACTTAAAAATGCACAGTGTATCTACAGTTTCAATCCATTAACTTAATTAAACTTATTTTGAAAAAAATAATCTGATTCACACCCGAATTTGTATGCGCTTCCTATTTTCACTGCAAAAGGCAGACACACCTCCTAGCAGGGAATAGCACTGAGAGATTTCATGGCTTTGTAAAGTTTTAGATCAAAAGAGACCATCAGATCATCCCATATGATTCAGGTACATCATAATCTGTTATGCTTCATCTAGTCACTGCTGCACTGAGCCTCTTCTAACTTGTGTTTGTCGAATGCCTGCCTACCAAAGTACACCCAAGGCTCTTGCTTCAGTCGTTACTGGTTAAACTGTGGTCTCTGCGGTCCCTGCTGTAGCCGCACGTGAATCCTCGGCAAGCAAACTGGTACGGTTGTGTGAGGCACACTCTGCCAGGGCTCTGCACGCACACATTGAAGCTCCTTGTGCTTACATGGGAAGACAAGGCTGGGTAAGGATGCCCAGCTCCTTCACAGTTCCTGGCACTTGAGGACTCTGACACTAGGAGTGAGAAGTATGTCATAGTGTAAGGAGAAACTATGAAAAGACGGTTATTCTCTCTCCAGTATATGCCGATGCAGATGCCTTTCTGAGTGACTGGCCATCAGACTCTTTTCTGAAAGACAATGTCAGGTGTTCCAGGACTATCTGTCCAAAAATGTCTGGAGGACTGATACAACCCTAGCACCTGATGAGGGAAGAACAACGATAAAACAGAAATCAGAGTGTTCCTTCACTTGCGCCTATGCAAAACTAGGCGCACTTGCAAAGACGTCAACTGTACTATAGCTCCAGCGCAACTGAGACTAGCAGTTGGTTTCAGGTAGACGTAGGCAGTACTTCACTGTCTCCTCTCCCTCTATCATTTGACTTGTTATTTTGATAGTGCACCTCCTTCAGTTTGAACTTTCCTGCATCACTGGCACAACAGGAGTCTAGACTAGGGTGCCTGGTAACATACTTGAAGGCCTCTGAAGCCAGCTGCTACCCTTGCTCTATCTGTTCAGCATCTGACGTTATCATCACCAGCATGATAACACAGGTAGGTCCACGCAGAGGAGGATGGTCACCAACTGTGGGTGAAAAATCATTCAATCTAACACCTGTTGAAAGACATTCAAAGGATTTCTGAAGAAGTTGGAAGCAATTTAATGAAAGGTTGTAGCCACTCCATCTTTATATTCCTGAATGAGCACATGAGGAGACACAGCAGAGGTATACTTGGGAAGTGTGAAAGAAGGGAGTCTCCCCCAGGGGCCAAGGAATGGAGAAGTGCTGGTGCTGAAGGAAAGGGAAAAGCACAGATATCCAGATAAAGAGTTCACATGATTCCTTCAACCAAGTGCAGACGAGTCGTGCTATGCCACAGAGGAAAAGGAGAAATGTTCTTAAGTCTTTCAGTAGTGAGATAAAAAAAACAACAAAAAAACCCCCAACAAAATCAGAAGAACCACTTGTTTCCTTACAGTTTCACTGCACCACTGTGACTGCCCTGCTTGCAAATACAACAAGGGGACCTCCCTTCCTCTTTTTTTTTTTTTTTTTTAATGGAGTCAGACATCTCTGGCCCTGAAGTGCCACTGAATTGTAAAACTCTAGGAAGAATTTAGTCAATGAGCAGGTAGGAATGTAAAGGAAAGAAGGGAGAAAAGAAGGCCAAAAAGCAGGTAAATGTCAAATCAAACAAGTGAAGGAATCTATAGCACCCATGTCAAAGCAGCAAAAGCCACAACGGCCAAGAATGTGAGGCTGATGTGATTTACTTCCATGCCTTAGGACATTCAGTTCCACATAATCTACTGTCAAAGTCAATTATAAATATTACAGTATCTGCTACTGGAACTGATCCAATTCCATTCAGAAGAAAACATCAAATGGTGCCTGTAAGGTACATGAGTACCTAATGACAAGGATTTATATCAAGTTACAATCAAAATGAACAAGCTGTCCAAAAGAGCAAACCAAAGCTGGTTTGCTTGTGTGTCTGTTTTTAATATCTGCACTTGATTTCTCAAGGGATTCCTTAAAAATAACTTTCTTCAAACACAACACCATTGGGAAACAGAGGACCAAAGTTGTTTTTTTTTTAACATTGGTCATAAAGTCAGTCTCCTAAGTCTACGTTAATATAACAAAATAGATGTAATTATTAGATTTTTAAAACAGTTAGAGCCTAGCACCTTCTGCTGAAATCAATAACACCACCTATCTCTCCCCACACAACTGATGTTACCACTACTGCGACTATGATCCATTCTTTGATGGGATGACATACAGCTATTTGAAGAAGGAAACTGTGCTGGTAGGAATAGGGAAGTGCTTTGAAGAGTTTGAAATTAGAGTACAGTCTCTTTTTTTTTTTCTCGAAGATAAACAGGCAGAACTGTCTATTCTGAATTGGAAGTGCTTGCTGAATCTTTCCTCAGTTTTAGGACAGATGGGTGAGTAACGAGTTTTACTGTATCTGCTTCGCTAAGCAACACCAGCCCATTCTGGCAAAAAAAAGTACCTTGGACACATATTTTTCTGTCTTTACTCTTTCTTGATTTGTGTACTAGTGCCATGTACTTCAGCACAAAGCCTCTAACCATTTGGATATTCCAGCTGGCACAGAGCATGTGCCCTCAGAAACACACGCTGCTGTGAGTGCATCAAATCTATTCTCCTCGCTTGAATGTGGCTTCTCAACAGGCAACAAATGAAGGTCTAGTTTACCAGATGGTAAGGTGTCTAAAGGATCTACAAAACCTCTGAGATCAACATACAATGAACACAATCACACAGCCTGAGCCTGCACTATGGAAGTAGTCCAAAACTCACCACAAAAGTACAGGTTGACTTTCTCCCACCTTCTCTTTTTCAAGCATTAACACACACGACTGTAGGAACAGTATCTATTCGAACCTTAAACTCCATTGTACATACTCTTCCTCTTAAAAAAAAATTTTGGCATGGGCAGTACAACCAGGCAGCTGGTACCCTGCCACATCACCACATCGCCATACCATACATGGCGGGGAAAGGACTAGTAGATTGCTTAGCACACCCTCCAACGGTGCAGAAATTCAGCAGAGCTAAGCAGAATTGCTAGGAGGTGCATAGAGGTGCATTCATCACAAAGTAGAATCACTCAATCTTACCATAAAATCAGAAAGAAAAGAGAGGAGATTGGATTAGGTTTTAATTTCTAACTTCCAGCCTCTCATGGAGCCAGGTCTGGACAACTAAGACGCGCTGATAGCAGTGTAACGTGTGGGAAGCAAGCTGGTTTACTGGATATACTTTACGAGTGGGCAAATTGTATTTCTCACTTCTTAATCAAAAGGATTCCACAGAAAATTGGGGCTAGCACATGAGAGTAGTTTTAGCACAGGAAAAATCTTTCCACACTATAAAATTTCAAATGCTACAATGAATCCTTATAAAGTCAGCAGAAGTGCAAGGCAACATATCTTAAGAACCTTCAAAGAAAAGAAATATAATGGTATCTACCTAATTATACATCAAAGAGGATTTTAGGAAGAAATTCTGTTATCTGCAATATTAGAACTTTTTTTAGTGCTCTATTTTAGTAATAATATAAGAACAGTGCTGTTTGAACTAACTGTTCTGCATAACTTTGCTCACATATCAGGGATGTCCAAATGTACTTTCACACATCCACTCTTTTCTTATCATTAGAGATCCTCATTCCATATTTCCTACAAAAATATTCAATTCTTAATGCAAAAGTACTTCCACTGGGGTCCTTTTTAATAAGTCCAGTCTTGTCACAGTTCAGCATAATATTTTATAAAGCTTCTTTTTGAGTTAAAGGGCATGAAGTTCCAATAATACCAGTAATGTATATTGCATTTGTATTTCAGTTTTCAATTATTTTCACATTTCTATTATCATTTTCTCCACAAAAAAATATTTATATGGGAGTCTCCTTTTGCACACAAGAATATATCTAATTCCGACATCCATCTGGCATGCTGTCTGGAAACCTTTTATTGTATTTGTCACAGCATATTTAGAGGTAAACTCGCTCTGTGACATTTCAAGATATAACAACATTTTCTCATGCACACTAATGAAAATCCTAGAAAACTCCTATTCTATGTTGAAAATCATCATAGATACAANCATTGGACTCTCTTCAGTAGATTCCTGTCTCTCTTGAATTGGGGAGCCCAAAACTGGATCCAGTATTCCAGGTGTGGTCTCCCCAGGGCAGAGTAGACCTGCCTTGACCTGCTGGACACAGTTTTCTTAAGGCATCCCAGGCGACCATTGGCCTTCTTGGCCACAAGGGCACNAGGATTCCACAGAAAATTGGGGCTAGCACATGAGAGTAGTTTTAGCACAGGAAAAATCTTTCCACACTATAAAATTTCAAATGCTACAATGAATCCTTATAAAGTCAGCAGAAGTGCAAGGCAACATATCTTAAGAACCTTCAAAGAAAAGAAATATAATGGTATCTACCTAATTATACATCAAAGAGGATTTTAGGAAGAAATTCTGTTATCTGCAATATTAGAACTTTTTTTAGTGCTCTATTTTAGTAATAATATAAGAACAGTGCTGTTTGAACTAACTGTTCTGCATAACTTTGCTCACATATCAGGGATGTCCAAATGTACTTTCACACATCCACTCTTTTCTTATCATTAGAGATCCTCATTCCATATTTCCTACAAAAATATTCAATTCTTAATGCAAAAGTACTTCCACTGTGGTCCTTTTTAATAAGTCCAGTCTTGTCACAGTTCAGCATAATATTTTATAAAGCTTCTTTTTGAGTTAAAGGGCATGAAGTTCCAATAATACCAGTAATGTATATTGCATTTGTATTTCAGTTTTCAATTATTTTCACATTTCTATTATCATTTTCTCCACAAAAAAATATTTATATGGGAGTCTCCTTTTGCACACAAGAATATATCTAATTCCGACATCCATCTGGCATGCTGTCTGGAAACCTTTTATTGTATTTGTCACAGCATATTTAGAGGTAAACTCGCTCTGTGACATTTCAAGATATAACAACATTTTCTCATGCACACTAATGAAAATCCTAGAAAACTCCTATTCTATGTTGAAAATCATCATAGATACAATGTTTTTCAAAGTACTTTGAATCTCCCTGTTATTTTCATCTAAAACACTGAATCAAAATTCATCAGAGTTGAGGTTGGAAAAGACATCTAGAGGTCATCTTGTTCAAACTCCCAGCACAAGCAGGGCCACCCGGAACCGTTTGCCCAGGACCACAGAATCATAGAATCACAGAATGGTAGGGGTTGGAAGGGATTCCTAGAGACAATCTAGTCCAACCCCCTGCCAGAGCAGGGTCACCCAGGGCAGGCCACACAGCAACAGATCCAGGTGGGTTTGGAAAGTCTCCAGAGAAGGAGACTCCACCACCTCTCTGGGCAGCCTGGTCCAGGCTCCATCACCCTCACAGGAAAGAAATTTCTCCTCCTGTTGAGGTGGAACCTCCTACATTCTACCTTACACTCATTATTCCTTGTCCTGTTACTGGGCATCACAGAAAAGAGACTGGCCCCTTTCACTTGACACCCACCCCTCAGATATTTATAGACATGAATAAGACCCCCTCTCAGCCTTCTCTTCTCCAGACTAAACAGCCCCAGGGCTCTCAGCCTTTCCTCATAGGAGAGATGTTTCAGTTCCTTCATTGTCCTCACAGCCTCCATTGGACTCTCTTCAGTAGATTCCTGTCTCTCTTGAATTGGGGAGCCCAAAACTGGATCCAGTATTCCAGGTGTGGTCTCCCCAGGGCAGAGTAGACCTGCCTTGACCTGCTGGACACAGTTTTCTTAAGGCATCCCAGGCGACCATTTGCCTTCTTGGCCACAAGGGCACATTGCCGTTCCATGGATAACCTACTATCCACTAGGACTCCAAGGTCTTTCTCCATGGAGCTGCTTTCCAGCAGGAGCCATGTGGTTCCTGAAGTGTGTGGAAGACAATTTCATGACACAGCTGGTGAGTTAGCCAGCTAGGGAAGGCTCCCTGCCAGACCTGTTGTTTGTGAACAGAGAAGGATGTGTGGGTGATGGACCCAGCATGGATCCCTGGGGTACATCACCTGTTACCAGCAATGTGCTGCTAGACTTTGTGCCACTGATGACAATGCTCCGAGTTCAGCTGTTCACGCAGTTTTCAATCCCCCTCACTGTCTGCTCATCTAGCCCATACTTCAGCTCCTCCGTGAATGTCTTTTGGGAGGCAGTGTCAGAATGTCTCACTGAAGTCAAGGTACCCAATACTCACTGCTCTGAACTTTACCAGAATTATGATTTCCTCTCATATTCTTTTATTGTTCCTTAATACATCAATATTCTTCATGCACTACTGTTAATATCTTTAGAAGAGAGTAGGTCAGACATGCAGCATTTATCAGTTGGTTCATTGTCCCTGAAATCAGTGAACCATTACTGCTTCCCCATGAGACCAGGAATCACCCTTTAATACCAGGAAGAAAGAGCAAGAAAAACAGAGGAGCAACCAAATTCATGGGTTGGTGGTGAGGGGGTAATTCTTTTTCCTTTACAAATTCACTTCTTTGGGGCATCCTTGAGGACATCTCTATTAGATGCCTGAAAGAACAGAGGGTGATGGGCTGGTAATTGGGATGGAAGAATGTCCTATACTTACCAGTCCTTAAAAACAGAAGAGTGAGACATGAAAAGCTGGAACCACTAACAGGATGAAAGAAGGAGTGGTGACACAGTAAAGACTGTTCAAACACAGTATTGCTCTTCAGCTTTGACTAAACCTCATCTTGTGTATTGAATGACCAAAAGTGTCCTCTGGGGAAAAAAAAAAAAAAAAAGCAAGCTTTGGTAGCACAGAACAAATTGAGAATTAATGGAAATCATACACCCAATGTGAAGTCATTGAGAACACCTTAAAACTACAGATCCCTTACACATTTCACCCCAGTGAAGTTTCTTTCAAACAAACATCATATTCAAATTTAGATAGGTTTCTAAATGATTTACCTTTTACATGCAATATCGAAAATATTTTTCTAAATCTTCCTCAGAAACAAGAGTAAAATTCCTTCTTTGTTTTTTAAGATTTTACTTGTCAGAGCAGAGGTGTCATAGGAGACAATCAGGAAATCTCAAAGTAAAATCCATCCTTCAAAGTTATATAATTAATACAATATATACAGTTACACAATTAAAAATGTAGAGTTAAAAAAAAAAAGCATTAATAACACCGGGAACCTCTTTCTAAAGATCTTAGAAAGCTGTGATGTAAATATTGATGGCAATGTCAGCACATTATTCACCTGGAAATTAGGAAATAGCTTCTGTTTCAGTTCGGAGATAACCAAAGGCCTGTGAAGGTTAACTGATTAGCTCGGGGTCACTCAAGAAGAGGGGTGCAGAACAGCTGTACTTAGCCGCGGTTTGAAAAATTTAACTGAAAACTACTCTGAAGTCGCATGCCTGCTTCCTAGACTGCATTCCATTCAGGAATACTGTCTATTCAGAAAATAGATCACCCTGTGCTGTACACTGGCAAAAAAAAAGTTATAAATCTGCCAATACTGTACTTCAGTAAAGAAACACGCGTAACACAGTATGGAATGAATGAAAAGGCAAAGTTGTGAAGATGCTTTGTCATTTTCTTACCTGATTTTATTATTGCAGACAAATGAGAACAGGGTTGTATGGGAAGACTGAACGATTAGAAGAAAAACAAAAGAGAATCACCCGGATAAAATTAAATTCTGGTATAAAAATGCGGCTGATAATGAAGTGGAAGGCAGAAGGTGCACGCTTACATGCACTCATTTATTGTCAGTGCAGAACTGAATCTATTCTACAGCATTACATACCAAGGTGAGAAATAATCAGGTTCTATCCCACATCTATTTCCTCTAAAAATGTGGTAATGTATAAACAGGGCAATACTGCAACACAATCAGCAACATCCGAGATTGGCTTCTCCAAAAGGGGAAGTGAAAATATTGTCATTCACTGGCATTATACTGAGATATTTCAACAGAGACACATGAGAAATGAAATAAAAAATGAAAGGTGAAACTCTTCCTTGATAGGGTGTTAGTCCCTGTCTTTATCTTTACAATAGGTGGTAAGGAATGAGACAAACCTAATGTTGGCTAATATCCTGGGTTTGTTACCATCATACTGAATTCAGCAGTTTATTTAACAATCGAAGGATTTCAGTCTCATTTGAGTGTGACTCCTAAACCACACGCAGCACTTGTAGGAGTCTAATCTGTCGCTGAAGAAGCACTGCTTCAGGTAGCAAGTGAAGTAGCTTTAAATTTACAATTCTGTGACTTCCAAAATGTCAAGCATTTCTAAGTAACAAGAAAAACATCAGCTCCAAGTGATTGTACAACTTTCCTCAATTACAAGAGCAAAACACAGTGGCTAAGAGATGCTTGGATAACCTGAATGTTGAATACTGCAGAACAATTCAGCTCCTATAATACTCATGTATTTTACCTACCACCAATCATGAACACACAATTCTTTCAAGCCCTGCATCAAGAATCTTCATTGCTATTTTGTATTGCAATCGGGCTAGATCGTATCAGAATGATGAAATGAAAAGTGCTTTATTTTAATGGTAAAACTTTGACACAACTCACACAAAGCCAAAAGGGTCTGTCTGTACTTTTAAAACCTATACAAAATTTTCATTTGCACTAGTGTCAGTCTATTAATCTTCATATTAGTTCATCATTTAAGTAACACATGTAAAAGATGAAGACACCCACGTACATTCTCTTTCTATAATTTTACCCATCCACCTA
The DNA here is from genome assembly GCA_013396935.1 of Baryphthengus martii. Classification (NCBI taxonomy): domain Eukaryota; kingdom Metazoa; phylum Chordata; class Aves; order Coraciiformes; family Momotidae; genus Baryphthengus; species Baryphthengus martii. Next base: position 150,298 of record VWZK01012754.1, read on the forward strand.
ACCAATGCGAGAAATCCTGAAGTGTGCTGTAGTTAGACAAGTACGGAACTTTAGAGAATCATAGAATGGCTGGAGTTCAAAGGGACTTTAGAGATCATCTGATTCCCACCCTCCTGCCATGGGCAGGGACACCTCCCATTAGAGTAGGTTGCTCAGAGCCTCATCCAGCCTGGTCTCCAAGGCTTCCAGGGATGAGGCTCCACAGCTTCTCTGGGCAACCCATTCCAGTGTCTCACCACTCTCAGGGTAAAGAACTTCTTACTAATGTCTAAGGCTTTATCTGGAGCTGTGTGATTGTTTTCAAATTTTTAAAGTTAGCCTGTTTTAGAAGAGGAAAATTTTTATCTTAAAAAAATGAACACTGATTCAAGGTGCATTTTTAAAAGTCCAATATATGGAATGTTTTTGTTAGTTTGTTCTAAATACTGTACAGATTCTTAGTCATCCTGTATTTTCTCAGTTCTCTTCTTTATTCCTCAGCAGAATATTGTCAAGGCAAATCATATCAAGGCCACTCCACAGAAAAAAAAAATGACCACGTATATTAAGAAGGTGATAATAAACTGTATAACTTTGATTTATATAAGGCAGTGGTAGTTTTTTCACATTTTGCACATAATTGCAATTTATTTCCAAAAATCCAACAGCTTTCCATCTTGTGGCAGTAAAGTTTCTCATCTCCTGACTAAAACCTTAAAAGGATATCTCACTGTATTCCTTTTTATTAGCTGTCCATAATGCTAAAATAAGAATATTGCCATTTCATTACAAATGAAAAGCAATTTGCATAATTTGGGACTCAAAAAAAAATAAAATCACACAATCTACAAGAGAAAAATTATAGGAGAAAATGGAAAATAGGAAACAACTTCTGTATCAGACAAGAAGCTAAAATGGGTGATCATTAGAAACATGAACAAATCAGGTGCTTTACTTCAGATCTCATGGAACTGGATTTCTTTTGTGAGCAAGTTACAAGATCATTTTACTAAGTGACCTTTTTTTATTTTTTATTTTTTGCAAAAGGACGTTTCATCAGAAAAGATACGATCTGAATACTTGAGCATCCTCATGCCGCTGAATATCTTTTTCCTTCCACATAGAGACTATAATACGTTCTTCATGAAAGAGTCATCCAAGACAGACAGAAATGCAGACACTTTAAGGAATATTCCAACTGCCTATCCCAGCCCATAAAGAGGACTTCAGAGGAAGCCTGCTAAGGAATTCAGGAGCAATCAGTTACTCACAGTATGTATTATCCATAGCCATAATACTTGGCTGTAAATGGGAAGCTCAGAGCAGTACTTTGCCCATCTGCAGGCCCAAAACAGAGTTCTCTGTTTTCTGAAAAGGCTTGACAGAGAAACAGGTCTGGCAGCCTCGGACAGCATACACTGCATCTGTCGTCACTTCCTCGTTGTTAAAGGTCCACAGCACACCTCCAAATCCATTTTTTTTTAGCAACACACTAGAATGGCTAAGACTATAATGTTAATCAAAGAATCCCAAGATAGTTCTTTGGCTCTAAGGCCATGTGGCAGGTGCACATCACATAACACTTGACTCTGAGTCCCTCTGGGTCCCATGAATTGCCCCTCTGACAACAAGACAAAATTATTTAACTGTGTTTTCTTTACAGTTCAAACTGTCTGAGTTTCTCAGCTTTGATTGTTCTCTGTCTGAAAAACTGTAAATCTAAAAATAGAACTTAAAATTTTTTTCATAGTGATATGTCACAATGAAACAGCAGGAAAAAATGAGTATGTATTATCACATACTACTGCTGCGGCTGGCAGCTGTCCTATAACTAAAAATTGTTAACGGTTCTATTATAAGTATCTAATTCATAGGTTTTATCACTTAACCTTAAAAGATAATGGCTCAATTTTACTTCATTTACTTGAGTGAGTAATCCTGACTTGTGGAAAAAGTCCTGTTAATGAGTCACAGGAATAAAAGTGCGGGATTGGCCCTAAATTGAAAATAACCTTCACAGCATAAGCTTTAGCTGAAAGCCACATTTATTTATTTATTTCTCCCTCTCTACCTGTAAACAAAAAGGAACAGCTTCACCTGAACCAAAATGAAAACAGGTTGAGCTCTCAGTTAATGCTGGATTTGTTTTCATAACAAAATAGGAAATGTATCAAGTGAGCAGTCATTACAGGGTTATGTTTTCTTTTGAAAAAAAAATCTATGACATATTGTTCAGGTGGTTATTTTTGCTCAGGACCAGCGGTCAGTGCTCTTCTAAACCGAAATCCAAAGGATCTTAATGCAAATCTTACATGAGATGCTGAGTTTATACTCACTTCAGACTCAACACAACCCCAAACTCACTTCAAATCCAGTAGCTCCAAAAGAAATGTTTGTTTCTGGATAATGACTACCTGTCATGAATTTTCATTGGCAAACATGAGGCTTTTACACACTATGAATGTCTATTTGACTACCTAAGGTCTCATCTTATTCAAAACTCTCAGCCCACCATAGAGCAGAAGAAATTCAGTTGTTTTGTTGGAGATCTTAACTGCATTTTTATGCAGTGCCTTTACTGTCAGGTTTCCCAGATCAATAAGAGACCCCTTGCACTTAACACTCCTCATCTGCAGCAAGTCATTAAGGCAAAAAAATGTGCATTTGCGTAATATCTTTTTACAACCAGGATTAGCAACCAGAAGGACCAAACAGCAAAGCCTAAGTTTCCATTCATTCCTCCAAATAGCCTCTAAATAGCCCATAGTTGCATTTTTACTGACTGATATCTCACTGAGGAATTTTTGCATTAAACCAAAGTAATAGTCTCTTCAATCTGTTATTCTGTCTTCCAGTTAGCCACATGTAGATAACTGATGCAAGAATTTAACTTTCTTCCTTGATAAGGAACTGCTTGATATCACACTGATACCTAAAGTTCCTTTCTCACTTCCGGCAGGTAGTAGTCAGATGACATCCAGAAAATTTACATTCCAGACAAGAGCCAGAGTCCTCAAAGTATTTCTATTATGAGGCAGTAGAACTCTTGTCATGTACTAAGTGCTCCTGAAAGTGGAAAGGCCCATCTAGAACCACGGCCTCTATACAACTTGCCAAAACAATAGACTGATTCTGCCTGCTCTTTTTTCTTACTATTCCCAAGGCACAAGGGAGGAAGGAGCTGCCAGTTGAGTAGTTTTATGCCCAGTCTTCTTTTCCAGCAGCCCAGCATGTGGCAATCACAGAAAAATAGGAAAACAGCAGTCAAGGGCTTGTGTAAAAGAAAGCAATGGGGACTGGGATAGATCAATCAGTCTGAAGGCGGCAGTGAAAAACAGGCAAAGCTTTCCTTGAGAGATACGGACAGACACGTGCTGTATCCTGCATCAGCAGTATTTCCATCACTTCAGGGAAGCCTCAGCTCTAGCAAGAATACTTCAGGAAATCCAGTGCCATACGGATAAATCTAATTTACTGTGCAAGTGCAAATCTTCTGGTCAGTCCATTATGTGGCAGCCACATGACCATGGAAGAGCCACGGCACAGGACTCATATCAAAATATGTATCAAAAAGACTGGGTATAACCAACATAAATAAATAATGAAAAAAAAGAGATCATTCATATAATAAGGTACTAATCTAGCATTCAGGTCACTAAAATTCAATTCTGCTCTACAAGAGATTCTGCGGTCCAGGCAAATCATCTCATGTTCCCGCAGTGCCAATTCTGTCGGCTAGATTAGGAGCATGATAATACTTCACTGCCTCAGAAGCCTGTTGTAAGGATCAATAAAATATTCTTAAACATTCAGATCGTATGTTATTGGATGATTACCCAAGGTAACAAGAAATGTCAGACTCTTACGAATTCTATGAAGTTCATGGCCTCAAATGTTGAGGCAGTGAGGTCACATTTCTATAAAAAGGATCTCTTGCTATCAGCTTTAAACTGAAAGGCTGTGATTTCATCATGAATCGTTTGTTCTTGTGTCCTGAGATAGTTAAATCAGTGCATCCTCTTGACCTTCTCTAAACCATTAATAATGCATACACCTCTCTCATTTCCCCTTATTCATCTCTGCTCTTACGTAAATACCCTAATCTTTTTAATCTCTTCATGTATGAAGCTCTTCCCATGCCTCTAATCACTCTCTTCGCTCTTCTCTATTTCACACTTCACTTACAGCCTCACTGAAATCAAGTGACCAAATCGATTGTATATTCAAAATGGAAGGTTACTATTACTTTTCTGAGATGTTTATAATACATTTAATTGACTTCTAAATTTTAGGATCCTCTTTATTTTTTTTTTCCTTGTTTTCAATGGAAAGTCCACAGTAACAGCAGTCTTTCCTCTGAATATAGCTGCTCTTCATTGAGGACTTCTCAGGGTGTGCAAGCAGTTCTAACACATTTTTTTTCTAATGTCTATTAACATTTTCTTACTTTAACAGCTGCTTTTGGAATATGGGCTTCTAAATTGTAGCTCCCTGTATTCTGTACCCAGAATTATTTATGATTCTTATTTATTCTCTCTCCTGTGTCAGCACAGCTGTTCCCTGAGTTTGCTCAAAAATCCTGCTTTTTTCTTCAATTTTATTTCCATTAGTCAAATAGTCAGTACCCCACCATATCTCATACTGCTACTTTATGCCATTATTTTGCATGAAGCCAAACCTGATCATCTGGGTGCAATGAGGGGACTGTCACTGAGCTTTTGCACTGGTCTGTTTGTTTAGCTTGGCATTCTCTTATCTGCTCTCATGAGCTCAAGAGAGTTATCTGGTATCTGTCAGGACCTTTTCCTCTCTGTTTGTCTTTCTTTCTGCTTTAGCTTTAAATCGTCTGTCTCCTAACCATCTGAACTGCCAACTGTGCCATACCATCATTTTATGTTATTCATGAGAAGATGTGCTTCTGCTCAAAGCCACGTTGATGTTAACTTGTTAAATCCAGCTGCAGTCCAGTGTGGACCGTTGTCTGTGGCCAAACAGCTACTCTGCAACATACACTGGGGGGGCCCTAGTCAGAGCCCTCACCTGCGTGTCCTTCAGACAGGCATTTCCCAGAAATGTGTGTAATGTCTTAGAGATGGCTGTTACCAGAAGCAAAGTCTATTCTCACCTTCTGCCAGAGTTGAGATACGTAAAGACTACATTGCATACTGTCTTTGAATTCATCAGCCAGTTACATCTATGTCCTCAATTAGATATTTATGTCAGTCAGGGAGACAGGCTCCCTAACCAGTCTTAGGGATGTCTGTAATTTCACATATGTAAAATTACTCCATTGCATATCAACTCTTAAAGTTACGACTCAATTCTCCATAAACAAAATGTCTCAAGCACACAGCTCATCCATCATCTCGTAAGAGATAGCTTCATCTGGTACTTACTCCTCACAATCTCCTTTGAAGATGGACACATAGTTAAAGCTACTTCATGGCCATCAGTGCTAGTCCAATGGTAACAGTAAAGATAGTTGTCTAAACTTGTACTTGATTTCACCTAAAATGGTAATTTTTATCCAAAAGCAGATCTTACATCCTCAGTCTCTGAATAAATCTTATTTTCAGTGTGACCTTAGTACTGTCTCTTGACAGCCTTGCCTGTGAGAAACTTGTTTGCCACATACAAATCTCATTAACAAGGAATTTTTAACGTTGCCTGAGTTTCACAGGGCTACAAGAGTTCTCATCTCTTGGTATAATAGTTTCCTCTTCTGCTTGGCTTTAAGTAGAAAATAAGAAAAACAGCACAACAACCTCTTATCCATGATCTCCTTCTGTGGAGCCACACTACTCATTAAGAACTTTGATCAGCCTTCCCAGTGTTTCCAGTACAACAGCATCTTATTCCCTTCATTTTCAGCTTTTCCCAAAAGGACAGTATAAAAAAAATCTTCACTGTCATTTTCTCACCTTTATTCCTTTGTGCTTATACTCAATTTTTTAACCACTTCCTCATTTGTGTAGGTTATTTTGCCTGGAATTCCACCAACACATTTTCAAAAGTTCCCCCCGGCCATCTGTTTACTTTACTCCTAACTTTCTTTCCTACTTAATCATATTTGAAGGGGTAGATATGTCTCTGGAATGACTGCTGCTGACATGCTTCTGCATCATGTACTTGACAAAAATGTAAGAAGACTCTCTGTTTATAACACTAACCCAGCTTTTTAGCAAGGAAACTATACACACAGATGATGAGACTGCAATTAACACCAAAGCCCTGGGCATGCTTATCAGCTTATGGGTGGTCTTTCAGATCTCCCCACAACTTCTGTTCTTCTGCCTGGCTTCAGATAGATTGCTCTTCTCAGTTATCTTTATTTCCTTTCCCAGCCTAAGTTGTTGTATGTGATTTAACAGCAGCTCGAGAAGTCAGATGCTGAGCGCGTATCGGTAGCAGTGGCAGCTGTTATGCCAATAAATCTGGCTTTTTCAGCTTGGTTTTAAATTTAGGTACTCACTTCAAGACTGAACCTCTGTTAAATAGAATTCATCTCAAAAAGAGGAATTTTAAGTATTAGCTCTGCCAACTTCTCTACTAGGAAAGCTAATTTCCAAAACTTAGCGCTCATGTTGCGCATGCAACCCAGGCACATGCAGATAAAATTATCAATTTTGAGTACTGAGGACCTTTTCTTAAAACCTTCACTGGTCTTGTATTCACTTGGAATGCGTCACCCATATCGGATGTCCAAAAAGTCTGTGCCTCAAAGCAGTGTACTATACTGATTTAACCTTTAACATATTGAAACTTATTCTTTGATCATACACTATGATGGTATAGTCAGCGTAAGGATAAAAGACACATTTAAAATTACTTTAGCTTAAATATTTAAACATTACTATTTCAAATGTATGTAAGAGATATTTTGAAATATATGAGCTACTAAAAATAAACTCTAAGCTCTTCCTATATTTTTTTACTCAAGCAGCTGAACATGGCAAAATATATCACAATATTTTGATAGGACATTAAACCACGACCATTAAAATGTGATATTTACTGTGGAGCTCTCATTAGTTAATAACTCCTATATTAATCTAGAAATATCCAGTAAAAATTCAGGCAAATCTCAGAAATAAATGGCAGTTCAGATCTTGTGCTTAAAGCATCGTGTTCTTTGGTGTAAACCAGCAATGAAAAATTAATTTCACATTTTAAAAAATAAACAGCTATAAACACAAGATATGGCATCAATTGCAAAATGAATATTTTATTGCCTTTATAGAAAATCCAGCTAATTTTCACTCATCCAAATATGTTCAGTTTTACTTAAAAATTAATATAAGTAGAAGCATATTGCATTTTTCCAGGAAGAGAGACACAGTATGCTTTCTTACTTCACATTGCAGTAGAAGTGGCCACATCTGCTCACCTCAGGAAGCAGATGGATGTTCAAATACTGTATCAAAATATATATTTCAAGGAGTAAATTTAACTGCCTGGGTGTTACAGTTTAATTCAATATAGCTGAAGCAGGAAGATTAGAATTTTAAAAAGTTTCCCGAGTTAATTGATTGATGAATAACACCTTCCAAGAACAGACCTTGATTCTACTCATTTCATATACCCGGTTTTGAAATTCACTTAAATTACCTCAGGTCACAAAAAAAGATAACTAAGGACACACTGAAGTGTGCACTGCACACTGTACACTTGCAGTTTCTACTTTTTAGCACTTTTTTTCTGGGATTTTAATTTACTGGAGATACATGACCAGAATACCTATTTCTAGAAAACTACTTTTAGAGCTTGAGTCAAGAAGTATCGAAAGCGACTATATCCACACAATGTTTCTGTGAAGAGCAGTAATGACCTGCTGTCATTTCAGTCTCTCAGGAAAGAGAAACTTTACAATTCTCAGTCATAGACAAATGGGAAAGCTTCTAATCTCCAATGATAGATATTTTTATACAGATTGTTACTGATGCAAATACTTCCATGTTTTCTGCCAGATTAGCTTTACTGCCCAGTAGTTTATCCAATTGAAAGAGGTATTTACTAAAATCATAGCTATACAGGCACAAACAGCTTAATAAAAGAACACCAGCATGAAGTCTGGAATGTGAAATCCATACACTTCGTAAGTTATTGTGGATCTATCTGATTTTATCACTCCTGAATCACTTTAAAATGTTGGATTCTTTTCACTTGTGCAAGCATATAAATGTCAACTCTTTCAATTATACACACCTAATAGCAGCAGTCAAACTGTCTAAATAATAAAAGGGAAATTTAAGAGATTTAGGTTTTCAGATAGCAACAGCCAATTAGAAACAGAATAAAAAGGCAGAAAGCTTTGGAACATAGTTCGAATTGTATCTTATTAAAGAACGATCTACGACGCATCACCTTCAGCAGCATCACTGCTCACAGTATGGCTGATCTGAACGAGGTACAGCTGGATGCAGAACCTACAGGTTTGTCATAGGGACACTGGGGTGGGATGTTCCGCACTCAGTAGGCATGTCAGGCACTGACTGCACTTCCTAGGCAGACAAGGAAAGGGAAGTACCTTGAGCCATCTCATTTTGCTGACCCCTACAGCAACTTTACTAGCACGTTTAGTAGAGGAATCCCACGTACTTTTGGAAGCACGTAAGGTTACGCATACTTGCAACGTAAGACAAGGAAAAATAGCTTCCTAGTCACCCAAACTGCGTGAATGAACAAACATTCAACATGTGAATAACTGAAGGAAAAATTAAAATTCATGGAGAATTTGGGGTTGTTTAGCATAATCCTAAGATGTGTGCTGTTCACTCAAATTTATATTAAAAAAATGAATACTAGTTCTTCAAAATAAATAAATGCTTTGCAATAGAACTCCATCATCTCTGATGCTGATCATAGTGGTTTTCTTTTGTCATGAGAATGATGGAGTATGACCAGTTTTAAGCAGGCCGTATCATGTAATTATTGTCAACATCCATATATATTCAAGTGGACATGTAACTTTTTTCTCACTGATACTGGCTTCCATCATTTCCATGGATAACTGATCTTTTCGTTTTGTGGAATGTTCATAACACTATTGGGAAATTGATTTCTAAATTATAAATGAAGCAGGGTCATTTATAACAAACAATGGGTTTTAAAAGATGGGAGTTTGGAAGTCAGCTTCTAACATTAATATGAACCATCATTGTAAGGGGTTTGCCGAGGTGCTAGAGCAAAGGGGACAAGCAAAGCACAGAACAATGACATTATAGAAGAGGCCATTATTGAAGAGAACAGAAAATGGGATGCCACAAAATTTATGGTGTCAGGAGTCAGAAGGTTTAAGAAACTCTGCACTGTAAAATGATTCTTTCGCTTACAGCTTGGTGCTGATAATAAGTTATCAAGTAACTGTTATCACCTAAACAGATGGCTGGCTGCGTCTACCAGGTAACTGTTAGAGAATATCTAGAAATTTTCATAGGTAACCATTAGAAATATTCTAAAGCCTCCAGGCTCAAGCTGAATTTGTCACTTCTCCACAGTACTTCCCTGCAAAAGCCTCTTCAAGGTACAGCTCCATAGCAACTCAATTAGCACACCTCGTAGAGAAGGCCCACGTACTTCCAAAAGTCCATAAGGTTATGGTTACTTGCTACATGGATGCACTGCAGGATATTGCAAATTATTTGCTCTCAGGATGACATTATGTCACGGAGATGAGCAAAATGAGATGGCTGCAAGTTCCTGCAGAATGACCTCCTACTGTAAAGCCAAACGGGATGTGTAAACTCAAGCTCCAGCTCAAGAAAACTGCTTGTAATAGACATAAAATTTCAAGATTTCAAAGCATTTTGGGGCCACACAGCTCAAGTGAAATGTATAGATATGGTCAGAGGCTAGTAACAGTTGTGGTATCTTTGTATCTACCTGCTAAGTTGTATAAATAACAAGTAGACTGCGTGGCCAAATATCACTCTGTGTGTTTTGATGACTGTTACCCACACATTTATCCTTCTGTAGCTTGTTGCTTTTCTTCATTTAGGCCCCAGATTTGCAAAGAGCCTTATCATTTGGATGGTAATAAAGACTCAAGGTACTACATTCAAATCTGTTTGGAACAGAGACTGTCTTGTGAATATAGGTCTCTATAATGCCCAAGGTTTCAGGGTATTTCAGTCTGCTGTAATTAAAAACAAAACAAACAAACAAAACCCCCAAAACCACAACAAAACCAAAACCCAACACACATCTGGAAAAAAAAAAAAACAACAACAAACAAATAAAAAACCAAACACAAAACAACAAAAAACTGGTAGAAAGTTACATCCTCCCTGAAAGATTTCTTCCACACGTTAACCTAGTGAGATAAGTTGGAATTAGCTGCTCTGCAGAAAGTATTCCTCTGATCTCTGTTTTTCTTCTATTTTGAGTTCTCTCTGGAGCTGGGAAAGTACCCAGAAATGGGCTCTAGCCCACTTTAATCACCTGTTCACTTCAGAATCAACCAAAGTCAGCAATACTGGTAAAGAATATAACATTTCAAGAGAGAGTAATCTTACTTGCAAACCCTAAATCAATCTCATTTCCATTTCTCATTTGCATTGTTGAAGCAATACTTTTCTGCTGCCACTATATCACTGTAACAATGATATAGTGGCATCTTCACGTGCCTTTATTTTTGTTAACCATAGCTTTTTATTCATAAATAACAGTGGGACTGAATAAAGAATGCTGGCAAAGCTAGTAAAAAAAAAAGCCTTTGAAGCTGAAGAATTCCGGTCATCACGACCCTTAGACACCATATTAAGATGAATACAGAAGGAAAGCTTTAAGATTGGAAACAAGAGGTATTCGCTTCCAGAGAGCAGTGAAATGAAGGTGCCACAGTAGGAGCAGTAGTGCAGCAAGTAACAGACAAGCTCTGATGTGACAGAATAACAACAGAAAAATACATCTATTTCAGGGAGAAAATGTACTAATTTGTTGTCGACTCCACAGAGTAGAGTGATACTGGAACCAGCTCCTAAGAAAGATGGTAGGATCTTAGCTTACTGCCTTTCCTTCCTGAGAAACACCACCAAGTGCATTCCACAGGATAACAACGAGCGCTGTTTTTTAACAAGGGCAGTTAACTATTTCTACTAATACTAATAACACTTAGCTCTTCAGGTGCAGTTTTCTGTCTCACCTGCATCTCAGAGCACTTAGCAAAAGTTGGGGTTTATTGTCCCTTTCAGGCACGGAATTCAAAAGCAAAGTATTATCCAAGTGGAGTTGCCTCCGAGGAAACAGCAAAGGAGGAAAAAAAACCCATGCCCAAACCTTTTCTGTTGCTGCCAGGAATATTCATCTCCTGTATCCCTCATCATTGCAAGCTAACATCTGCCAAAGGTAGCATATTAGAATTACAGAGGGAAGAAGGTAAAAGCTGACGGGAAGGAAGTGGTGAGCAGAAAATAAGGGTCAGGAAAACATGGTTAGAAGAGAATGTGGAAAGCTGAGAGTTGGGAGGGCCAAGACCCAGAGGTAAAGATGGTTCACTAACATTTATACAGACTTTCAACCATCTTGGGAAGTAGACCACAGATACAACAACCCTGAGCTGCATCACAGATTGAGTCGTAGTGAAGAATCTGGCATTTGTTGCACAACGAGTAACATTTCATCACAATCTAGGGGACAAAATAAAGATGCATCTAACTGGGGAAAAATGAAAGCACATTTAATTGAAGCTACTAGGAAATTTATAAGACAACAGGTAATTCTCTACACTACAGATTGGGGTTTACTTTCACTCATAACTGCTAAATGAGAAAACGCTTCACTTTGCTCCCAGCTACTGGAAGACAGCTGAGGTCCCCTGGTCTATATATTAAGAAGCGTATTTCTTTCCCTTATGTCATTATTCTTCTACAAAGGTCAAGGAATGCAAGAAAAAATATCTGCTGTGCAATTCACTAGAGCAGAATACAGAGCTCCTCTTCCAAAGGCCTTTAAGCAACACTTTCACTTCGTATCCATTCCTAGTAGAATGTATAATTTACCACATGGAGCTCAAGTAGACTTTGCATTAGTTCAGTTCCAGCAATTATCTGAAAAATACTGTTTCAGCCACTAAATCTACAGTTTTAATCAACTTACACAACCAAATCATTCCCAGCAGTGAGCTACAGCTCTCCTCAATGTTTAGACCTCGTGAAAACAGTGATTTCACCTGTCACCCCAAAAGACTCTCTTACCATCCATAGAATCAGACTCCACATTTCAAATTAATCCCTCTGAATTCAGGCAAGATTTTAAATATGGAAGAGTGACCCAGTTGTTGTTATTTGTTGTTATTTGGACCAGAATTCCTGTGAATCATAAGGGATGGGGTTTGAGACAGAACAATTATCTGGATCAACTGATTCCTACTTTGACTGTAGACTTCCATACTGCTCTTACGATAAGTTTTATGGGAATCCTTCTAGTATAATTGAATTTCTGGACTACTGCTTCCTTCACACCAGGTAAAAAAAACCAAACCAAACCAAACAAACAACAACAACATGTAAAACACTGAAACAAACCCAGCAGGGATTCCAGCAGTGCAATTTCCAAATAATCCCCCTGTTCAAATGAACAACAATGCCAACAGCATTTATTTCTAAGATCTTTAAGTCTAGCCACCCTTAAGCGTTGCAAAATCAACTGATTTTGCAAAATACAGATCAGTCTATCTTTTCTATAGTAGATCTCTATTCTGTGCAATGCTCCCACCTCTTTAGTAACGTGGGAAGGACTGAAATTTCCTGCTTTATCCATCCCAGGGAACACAAGCCCCTGCTAATATTCGTTATAACAAATAAGGTCTTTAGAGAAACAACGTGCAAAAGGTTTGAAGTGTTTAGTTACTACCCAGCCATGTGGAACGCAGCACACAGCACTGAAAACAGTCACCTTTTCACCAGACGTTAATTCCATCACCTCACATTAATTCTGTCACCAGATATTTAATTCTATCTGGCCAGACTCCCCTATGTCTTGCCCCTGAGTAATAATTTACCCCTATTCTAATTTAAAATAAAGACCAGGTAAGGTGGCCATCCAGTGCTGATGGGACATATGATATGCTCTTTGTAATACAATGCTCTTTGTATGAGTGTATAGAATGCTCTTTGTAATAGTACAAGGTGCTCTGCATTAAAATATTTTTTAAATATCCAAATTGTTAAATATTGTTACACTACCACATAGAAAAAAATTTAAATGTATAGCCAAAAAGCTACTTAGAGATAAATATTTTTGTCCCATCAAGCTGCAGATTTAATCTGGAGGAATATCAAAAACACATTGCTAAAAATAATCTTTCCAGAGCAGACATAAATATTCAAGTAAACGTCTGGTTACTTCTACTGCTGTTGTATCCCTGTTGTCACCAGGAGCCACAGTCATGGACCATGAAATCACAACACCTTAGCTCTTGAAAATTAATATTTACTCTGTAATTGAGCTTACCTGAACACCATCAAAACTAAATGGCAAAGATTTCAAGGCACAAATCTGAACACCTAATGTCATCAAAAGTGAGAGGAATGTCTGGTGTCCGTCCATACTACGGTGTAATTCAGAGCCATACTTCTGCAGTTCATAAATAACTATATTTAACAGAGTTTTGCTTTGCATCCCCTATCTTCACTTTCGGTCTTGTTTGCACACATCTGTTGCCTTGTACAAACGCACAGTATCTACATCTTCTTTATTCTATGGAGAATACACCTGCTTTTTTTTTGTCCTTCCCATCAAGTTTGAACCATCTTTAGTTCACTAGAGTTAAAATGCACATAAAAAAAAGAGAGAGAAAAACCTCTACATTATTCAACAGTGTTTGAAACGAGGACAGAACTGGGGAAAAAACGTATTTTTGAAGTGCATGTACTATCGTACCGTGACATTATAATACCAGGTGGTGATAAAACATGACACTACATGAAATGATGATACATCTTTGTCATGGAGATTTTGGGCTGCTTTGGAAGAGCATCACTTGCTGTTCTGAGAAAGAAAAATTCAAAGTTATCAGGAAAGTTACAGGATGGCTTTATCCAACACTGAAGAAAATGACTTGAAAATGGTTTCAACTTCACTGCCCAGAGCATACATTAAATGCATTATCTGTATTGAGCTCTGCTGCAGCTCTAAATTTAGTGAAATGTGGTTTTCACTGAGGCTAAAGAAACCGGTAATCCCTGTGGAGAGTGAAATTTCAGCATTTTCTTTATTCAGTGGCTTCTCATTTTCCAACCAGACCACCTCAGGCTATGATTTATCAGAGCTCCGAAGCTAAGGTTTGAGGATCTTTCTAAACACATGGATAAGAAACCATTTTGGAAAACTTGGTGTTGAAAGAAGAACTGATACTGGTACTATTGCACCACTGTAAAATCAAAACAAGGGCAGGAGGCACCTAGCCATTAAAGTTGCCTTCTTTCAACTGAGATCTAAAACAGGTGTGTAATTTTAAAAAGCCTTTCAGAAACGTATTTCTTTTTGTCCCCATGAGGAAATGCCTTTACTCATATTCCAGTAGGACAGAAGGCTGTAGCTCTGCATCCTGCCAGGTCAGCACAGCAGCAAACCTTGCTTCTGACCTAACTATGGGCACGTAACCATAGTTCTAGTCAATGTGCCAGATGAAACAACTTGGAGTTTATACTGGCCTCATGCTTCTATGGTAACTGTCTGTCACTCCAGAAACATCAGCTTCCCCCTAAAACTGGAAGGATACAGATCATCCAGACCTGCCTGGCACAAAGTCAACAGGGGCAAAGCTAGCCCACCAAATATTTTTCAGAGAGGTCTAATGGCCAGGGTTCAGCTAGGATAGGATTAATTCCCACCAGAAGTTTCCCCTCACCCCGTGAGTGGGGTTGTTTTGTTCTGTGGCCAGGGCGATTTCCATCCAAGATTAAGAGCTCTAATGTTGGATTTACTCTATCATCATGTTGTGTTACAGCTTGTACACAGATCCAACAAAAAAAACCCAAAACAAACCACCACATTTGATGCTCAATAAAACATTAAGAGGATGAGACTTAAATCTAGATTAAGACGTCTAAACATAGCCTTATACATGAGAGCTAGATGTCCACATGTCCACTGTAGTTAGTGGAGAGCTGATCAATAGAGTTGAGAGAAGCCAAAAGCAATTCAGCTCAAAAGTCTGAAGTCTGTCCTGAATTTGGCAGCTCAGATGGCCGGCATGGTTAAAAGCACTGGTTTTGTGGCCAATTTTATAGAAATGAATGATGCATCTGTCAACCCACTTCATTACTTTCAACTCCTGAACTTAAATGACTAGAGACTCATGTACAGCAGGATCCATCTTGGGGTTTTGTCACAAGGCTGACATTCCCACCTTTACATACCAGAAGGACCACTCTACTTCCACAATGTCATCGCCATCTGTACTTCATCTCTGTGTCTTTACTTCAAAGCGCCACTTAAAAGCAAACTAAATAGAAGCATAAGAGTTCAGATTTGGTTTAACATCACAGCTCAAATGGTGCCATTTCCTATCAGAATTAAATTCCTATCATCATTCTCCTCTTGGAGAAATATATAACGGTATAATCTATATAAAGCACCTAGAATTACCTAAATGCCTGAGGTACCAAGCTGCCTGCTGAAACATATACTGATCCTATACATCCTCTAGGCAGCCTTTGCTGACTGACACCTAAGAAATCCAGTATGGAATTTAAATCTACACACAGAGACTTCTCAAGCTCTCCATCCTATAATTACACCTTGGCATTATAGCAAGGTTCAAGCACCTTCTCACACATGACATTTAGCTGAAAATGGCTCACCCCTCAGGGGAAGTTTGGATGAAGATGCTAAAGATATACCCTGAAGACCAGCTTAAAAGCTTTTTAGCTTGGACAATAGATAAGAGTTTGATTGTATTAGTATCAGTTAATTGATTTGGGGAACAAAAACCTACTGCTTTAGGTTTAGCTTGTTTTACAACTGCCCTATAGTTTGCTGGAAAAGCTGAATAGTCAGAGACTGGCTTTTACCAGATGCAGCAGAGACTGGAAATTGGATGTTTTCCAGCTCAGCAATCAGTATAGACGCTATCTGGATTATGCAGTCCCTTCTTAAGAAGTGTCAAGGATTAGCCGGAACTAAAAACACTTGCGAAATTAGAGATTTATTTATATGGGGACAATCAGGAAAGTGAATTAACTAAAAATGTTACTTTAAAGAGAAGCTGTAAAACTGCATTAAACCCTAATGCGGATGTTCTCCTCTAGAATTACATTTAAATGATCTAACTTCACTGTAGAAGTAAATTAAATTAAATTAGAACCACTTGAATTCTGGCTAAGGTCCTTGGGGGTTTTAATGATGTTTAACTGATCTATTTCTAAATCACATCTTTAGTTGACTCACATTGATTTTCACGAGTTGCTTCACGCAGATAAATCTCAAATTCTGAAATGAGGAAATCCCACCAAAAAGAAAAGCCACTGCTAAATTAATGGCAGCAAAACATTTCTAAAAACAACTGCAACGCAGCTTGTTCATCTGCAAAGGTAACAATGAGTAATCACCATGACTCTGGATCTGCATATGGAAGCTCACACTGAAAACTGCTTGCTCTGCAATTGTTGTCTAGCTCATCTCACACCAAGATTTTCCATTTTAGGAAACTGCAACCCTTTTGGAAAGTATTTAGGCCAAAGTTAAGATTTATAATTAAAGAGCTGTAAACCATTGACATGTCAAGAAAGCAGCTTGCTTTTCTCGTTTTTCTTTTTTTTTTTCTCTTCGTTCCATGTTCAACTGCTGGAGGCAAAAAGAACAGAATAAAACTCAAAACTCTTTCCTTTTTTTCCATTTCCATAACCTACGTAATCCATGGTTGACAACTTCTACCTAATCTATTTCATTTATGGTATTAGAAAGCCAATGAGACAAACAGCATTACTGACATTCTGCTTTATGGATGTCCAATAACCTATTTCCAGAGGGGAAGGAACTACATAGTTCTATAATATTATTGATATTTGAGTCAAACCATGCACCAGTTTGTTGTAAATTCAGCAAATTTACCATTGTCATCCTTCTATTGTGCATCCAGAGTTCCTTCAGTGCTTTTACCGTCTACAGAACAAGTGCTATTAGAGATACTCATATCTGGGGTGAGCATAAGACTTCATTCCCTCAGACAAGGTTTCCTTTTCCTTAAGAGGTGTAATATAAGAACATGCACTTAAATTTCAAACCATAAAGAGGTTTTCATCACAAAGAGATAGTTTCCCTAGTCGCCCTCACGACATCCACAGTAATGATCATCATATCACTGTAGATGGGTTGCAGTTATTGCTGTTCAGGGACTATCTTTATACTTAGAGGTGAAAAGAAGGCTGGAACCAAGCTAAAAGATGCTGAACCGTTCACTCAGTTCCTTTTGTCTTTACCACTGGCAGTAGCTGAGGGTAAAAGCATCCGTATTATGCCTCTGAGTAATTAAACTCAAAAGATTTTCCTTGTGCACAGCATAATCTGTGAAGACCTGACCTCTGTCACTAACAGCAAACACACATTTAGATTTAAATGCAGGTCTTAAAATATCTTACTCATGAATATAGGCATGTACAAGGATGTTGTACTTCACTTAGGTCTTTTGGGAGGCTATTTTCAGATCATATTTTTACGGAGGTCTTAGTATAGTTAGAGGAATAAACTGCAACATGTTGAATCACTAACAACCGTATTTCAAAAATGAAGATTGATATAGTGCTTTCTCACTTAAAAGAAAAAGATGCTTTTGGCACTCTGTACCAAAAACCAAAGTCTTTGTGTTATCGTCATTAATTACGGTCTGAAACAACATTCATGCTACCAGAGCTGTTAAAAAAGCAGGAAAAACCAAAAAAAAAAATAGTAGAGCTTAGCACCTTCATTTTTTCCCCATTATGGAATGAAGACGTCACCATTTCGATTAATAATTTCTGATGTTTTTACCTATTACATCATAATTTTCAACAGGAAGGAAACATAACTTGCCTATTTCAGAGAACTGAGCAAACCAATGGAAGTGGGGAGAGGGATGCATTTATCAACAAGGTAGAGAATGAAATCTGTCTCAGAACTTTCCAGAAAACACAAGGGACTCCAAAGAGGTTAAGGGGAGGAAAGTTTGCCAGCTTTAAAAATTGAAGAGGAAGCAAATTTAACCTTGACTTCCCCAGTGTTTGTGAAAACTGAGCATGCAAGCAGATCTTTAAATGAAAAAAACAACCCTGCTTCTCAAGGATTCTGAGGTGACAGGGACCGCAGACCTTCAGAAAGCATGAGGCTGTGATTCTGGTATGCTGGAGTCCAGCAGAATATCCTGATTCTATTTTCCACTTGAAAAGAGAAATTAATTGCTTTTTTTTTTGGGGCCATGAACTAGTAATGGCTTAAGCATATACCTATATACTTTTGATTTCTAAAATACCGTGTGTTTTTCAGGACTGCGATTGTCTTTTCGTTACGTGTTCGTACAGATTGTTCCAGGACAAATAAAATTGCAAAAGATTGCCTGGTTCAGCAAAAAACCCACCCTGCTCCCTGCTGACTTAATGAGCTGAATCAGCTTATGAGTGGTTGAACAAGTGACAATGCCTGTAGAAAAAGAAGCTGGGCCATGAGACAGAAGTAAGGGAGGGCAGAAGAAGCAGGGGAGAACAGAAGCTGGAACCCCCCTTCCAACAGTAGCAAACTATTAAATCGGCTCAGAGATCTCATCTCTCTGCAGGTTTACAGACCCAAGTATGATGTCCAAAACCAGGCAGGTCCCTCTGCATTTTTGCCCTCCCCTTGCTTCCCAAGAGCACAGTTCTGCTAAATGTGTAAGAGCAGCTGTTAAATCTTGTAAGATTTAGCAAAAACATTCTTAATTGATGTTCAAGTATTTCTAATAGCTCCCGTGCACTGAACGCTGTCTTACAGGGAAAGTCCTACCTGCTTAGTAATAACTCTGATAATACTCTTGCCTAGCATGAGAAAGCAAGTCTTCAAACAAGGCATTTTTCTGGGGCTTTTCAAAAAGCAAGGTCTTTTGTTGTAAAAAATAAAAAAAAAAAACGATTTCTTTCCAGTTTCCCTCCTCTCTAGAAACTGCTTTTGCAGTTAAACTTGAGCCCTTTCCAAATGCCTTTTTACTACTCATAACACTCCAAAATTTAAAGAAGTTTTTCTCCATGAAAGTCAACATGAAAAGCTTTTAATAAAAAATGTTTTACAACTTCAACCGTAAAACCGCATTTGGAAGACTATATTCTCAAGATGCACTGCAAAACACATAGAACCATAGAATGACTGGAATTGTCAGGGACCTTAAAGATCATCTGATGCCAACTCCCCTGCCATGGGCAGGGACACCTCCCACTGGACCAGGTTGCTTAGAGCCTCATCCAGCCTGGACCCAAACACTTCCAGGGATGAGGTGTCCCCAGCTTCTTTGGGCAACCCCTTCCAGTGTCCCAGCACCTTCAGAGCAAAGAATTTCTTCCTAATGTCCAATCTAAATCATCTCTTCATCTTCTTGGGGGAAAGGTACAGAAATTTGTTTGGATTTTTTCTACAACTAATTATCAGCATGCACTGGTAGACTTTGCTGGAATGCACTAAAACATAGTAACGAAAAAAACATTGCCCTTTCCTATATATATTTAAATTAGACCTTTGCTCAGAAGCCCATTTCAGATCAGATTTTTTTGTTTGTTTAAACCAACATCGGAAGAGCTGAAGTATTTAAAAAAAATCCCCCCAAATGAAAAAAGAGGATTATCCAATTTTGTTTTCTACACAGTTTTGATTAAAACTCAGTGATAAGAAACCCTCATATGCTACCGTATGTAACAAATTGATACATAATCAGCAGCTGCAGAAATCTCCAAAATTACAAGCATCTTTCAATGCATATTAAACATCACCCACCAAAGTCACAAGCCTTCCACTGTGAATTAATACATGTACAGCTACCACAAGGTCCCACATGAGTCTTTCATGCTACTTTATGCCCTTTTCCTGGACTAGAAATACTCTCATGATAGGTTCTCTAACAAAATTTATCACCAACAGATAAAACTGATGGTAGTTTTATTCTGAATGCCACATCTACACACCCACGAGTAGACTAGTAGATTTTTACTGTGATTTTATTTAAGCATCTAAATCTTACTATTGATGGAGAAAGGCAAACAGATATGAGTGTAGAGAAAACTTCAGTGTAGGAGGAAGGGAAAGTAGAACTAAATGTGAACTCCTGCATAGAAAAGATGAGGGTAGCAAGTCAGGGGGTGTAACATATGATGGAACACTGCTCTTAATTTTAACATTCTATAGAACTGGTAAATTCATCACACTTATAGCACTAAGATTCATCAGCCAGCCAGGGCTTTTATCACAGGATAAAAGCTTCAGATTTCAAATACTTCTTACATTTCTCCACAGCTGAATTAAAGTCTTCCACAACTGTCATCCTAGTCTTCTTCCTTTCTGCTTCAGAAAGAAATTTAGGACTATTTAGTATTAACGGTTTAAGGATAGAAATTCATCTCCCACCAAATCAAGACAACTGTCAATCTGCAGTACTCTTCCTCAAAGCCCTAAGAATGCTAGATTTTATTAGTTTTATGGACAGACATTCAAAACAGAGTTTAAAAAGCAAAACAGACTATCACATCCTTAAGTTCTTTTACTCTGTGTAAGCTCCAGCCATCAGCAGGCAGGACTGGGGCAGCTCCTTGCTCACAGCAGGAGACTCCAAACTAGATGAGCATTACAAGAGCAGAGCTGTTTTCAGTCCTTTTCGATTTTGATACCCCAAAACATTTTCCAACCAATATTTATTTCTCCATAGTCAATCTAAGGTCTTTGATGTTGAGCTTCCTTTTGCAGACTCCTCATAGGCAGCCATGGTGGGGATCCACACACCACATTTTTGAAGTCTGTGAACCATGTTGTTACCAAAAGAACTGGCCCCTGTGGTTCTATTCCTTCCGTGGGAAAATGCTCTTCTACACGTAAGTTAGGCCTAAGAAATGGTACTTTTTCCAAAAAAAACAACAAAACAGAGATGGCTAGCCAAATGGGTAGAAATACACAGTATGTACCCATGAGATATACCCTGATGCATTTGTTTAGAACACTTAACATCTCAGCTCTGCTACCAGTGTATTACAACTCCAGAGCATTTCTCAAGCCTTGCAGATGCCTGAAAATAAGGTCTACATAAGCACACGAAATGAGGCAATACCAATAACTCTGTTCTGAGAGGCTCAGAAGAGCCATAATACCATTCTGGCCAATTTAAATATTCATCCCTGTTAACATAAAGCCTATCCATGTTCAGTTTCTCAATTAAACAAGAAGTGAAGGGGTTTACATAGCAGTGCTTTAGCAAGATGGAATCTAATTACAGCTAATCTCCCAAGCCACAGAAGGGTGGCTTCCCAACAGTTAATAAAAAGCAATGGGTAGGAATTCCGAGCGTACTACCTCCAAAATGAATTTAAGATAAAGCAGAAGAATGTCTAATTACCAAATTAATAGCCTGCACTGAGGCATTCGTTTCTCAAGCGAGGATGGGTGGAACAAGTTCTGAATATCTCTCATCCTGGAAAAAAAGGAAAGCTTACCATATACATTTCTTACAGATCTACCCTGCACTAGTACTCGGGAAGCTGAACTCTTCTGCTTCCTTATCAAGAAACTAGGTGCTGAGATGTTGGCTGCATGAGTAAAATTATAACACCACCATATGGAGACAGAAGAATTAAAATATCGCTATTTCACTTTTTAATCCTACTGGAGGTCTGTCATTCTCCAGATTGCCCTGATATGACAGAAAAAAAACTGGCCATTGAAAATTAATGATTCAGGATTGCACGCCTAAAAACACTCAGGGTTTGACCTTGCATTTCCGAATTTTTAGGATTCTCTATAATACTCCAGAACATAGTTGTGTTATGCTGACAGAAGATTCGGCTGATCTTCAGAAGCATCTCTATCTCAACTAAAACAGAGAATTAAGTAAAAGATGGTCAGTCTTTATACTTAATACTCAGAGCTTCCCAAGTTTCTAGCTGTGTGACCCAGTGGTGATTGTATTATGAAAAATTTTCTCCTATCACACTAGAAGAAACCACATAAAACTTTGACCTGACGGTTCAGATTAGGATAGTGCACACTAAACTACAGGCCAGAGGAGGGTGGAGGGACTACAAGGAAACACTCCATTTTGCCCAGGCAAAAATTACTAATTTACATTAGAGAAAATTACTCTAATGCTGTTAGAAGAGCATTTGAATGCTGCCTTCTTGTTGCTACCTACCACAACAAGCTAATGAAGAAAACAAGAATGTCACAGACTAACACAAGTCACCTTTCTCTCCAGAAGAAGGATAATTGTTGCAGAAATAAGAAAAGATTAGCATGCCTAATAATTCAAATGCCAGTAATTAACAACCCAATAAAAACTGCCTAGGATTTTCACACAGATCTTACCATCTGCCTGCAATAAAAACCATGGAGTGTATCTCTGCTTCAAGTGGAAGTCGTATGAAGGAGATGCAAGTAGAACAGATTCAGCAAATTAAAGAACTCTGTATGCCAAGATAATGGGGGGGTATTTTCTCTAAAAAAAACAGGGCCCATTTTCTTATTAAATTCAGGAATTGATATTGACATTAATAAATAAGATCCTCTCAAATTAATAAGCTGTGGCACTCCGTAAGTATGTACAGCCTCTGAACATAACCCTGAGTGTGCGATGCTGTGTAAACATCAGTAGTATCTAATAAAAAGACCTTTGTGTAAAGTAAAAAAATTCCTGGCAACCAGCAAAAATCTAATGATGCAGATAGCTTGGTCACATTCCCTAACCAGCTTGCCTTTGCTCTAGTTCACTAAAGAGCAATGTTGAGATTAGAGTTATCACACAGGTCTTGGCAACTTTGGACGGTCTTGAGCAATAGCTCCATGCAAAAATGAGGCACAATATCGAGAAGGTAGAGGAAGGGAGGAGGCAGGCAGGTTGTATGCATGTGCCAGGGGAGTAGAGTTATTAAATCAGCATTTGTCAGGCACTTTTGTTTCTTCATGTTAAAGAATTTCATTAAACACCCCCAAAGTGGTTTTAAATGCAGAAGTAGAGAGTGCATAAGATGAAAAAAAAAAAAAAAAAAGACTTCTAGAGGGCAGAATTCACACCAGAAAGCAATAAAGAAGCTTTTTACAGTCCTGAGATGCCTTGTTATGTTAGAATATCTTACTTGGGCTGATTGCCACACCAAGGAAGGAAAATAAGGCACGTAATAGTCACATAACCTGCCCAAGATGTCCTGTAAGTGTTTGCCTTGAATAGCAGCTTGGGTGATTTGACAGGAGAGTCTCTCCTGCCAGTGACATTTCACTGCCCTAAGACCTGTAACAGTGGAATAAATATTTAAAGGAGGGGTGCATAAAGAGAGTTTAGCAAGAATTATGGTGGGATTGGTTTCCTCAAGATAGGATTTTAAACATTAAGATTCATTGCTCCAGATATATCTATGATAAAGGGGGAAAAAAAAAAGGAATCAAAATGGCAGAAATTCAATTGGATAGCAACAAATCTGGGATTCAAGTGCCAGACATTTACAAAAGAGATTCCTGTGATAAGGACTGGTGATGTACAGATTAGATACCACAAAACATAGTGTCTCAGTTCACACGTGGACAGAAGCCACGAAAAGCCTCTTAGCAACTCTCCTGCAATACAGCAATTTTGCCACTTCTGAAGCCTCTAATAATTTGATGCCACTGCAGCAGTCAAAAAACTTCAACTGATGTAAAATCATAAACTAGTCATTGCTGAATGCTCTCTTCTCAGCACTGATGGAGTCCTCACTGCAGATCTTGAAGTGAGGATGAGATAAAATTACAGTATCCCAAAGCACCCATGAACTCCTGCTTTGTATCACACTGCGCGTTTTGACACGGTTCATTCCACGACAAAATGACTTAAATTCTTTTGCAATTCTGATGCAGTTATTAATGTAGCAGTTGACCAGAAGAATATCTCCAAGAAAACAGCAAGGAGACAATTAGCCTGAAGTGCTAGCAGCAAACAAGCACTCCAAACAATCCTTTGTAAACTTCTCTTTCCTCGAGGCTATACACATTTCAACTACAAACCCAATTATGGAGAAATACAGCACAATACTTAGAGAGAAATCTTGAGGCGTAGGGAATTCTTTGCTGGTGTTACACTACACGACCTTCACATTTTTCTCCTACTGAATTATCTTTGATACTGGAGAAGAACTTTCCAGCTTGAACAACTTGCTCAAATTTATCAGCCAAACTATAATCAGAAGAATTGAGCTTTGATGAACTATGGTAACAGTTTACCTGTGGGAAAGCTGGGGAGGGACTTTTTATAAGGGCCTGTGGGGATAGGGCAAGGGGCAGTGGTTTTAAACTAGAGCAGGGGAGGTTCAGATTAGACATTAGGGAGAAGTTCTTTACTCTGAGGGTGGGGAGACACTGGGACGGGTTGCCCAGAGAAGCTGTGGAGCCTCATCTTTACCTCAATTGCAAGGGGCATAGGAAGGGGAAATTAAGCAGCATAATGAAGAAAGGAAAAGCAGACAAGGAACACCAACACATGTTTAAATTACTAAAAAAAAAAAGAGAAGTCACCAGTAGAACACTGAAAGGAGTAAGTAAAATTTCTACTGTTACTGAATGAAATGCTAGATGAACTAGCATCTAGCAACTAGCTACCCGAATGTCTAAACACATCACCTGCGCCATTTTAATTCAAATTACAAAACTCATTATAGTTGCACAAGTGCAAAGCTCTTTGCAAACAATCCTGTATCAGTTTACGCACATCCACAAAGGGTTGCATCTACTCCCTTAAACTGATTTTTAAATTATTTTCAACTTGTGTCATTTTGTCTACATGGAAACTAACAGATATATTTTTAAATGCATTAAGCTTCAGGTTCTCAAGGATAATTATGTGCAATAGTATTATGTTTTCTCTCATTTAAACACCGTTACATATTTTTAAACAACGATGACCCGAGCACATGGCTGAAATCAAACACCTGCCACCACATCCAGTGACGCTCAGCTGCGGTACTTACGTTGTAACATCCTTCAGGTCAGGAAGCGTCGCATCCTTACCTCCTAAAGCCATCCTCAAAAAACCTTAACACCAAAATTAACCTGTTCCTCTGCACCACCACAAAGTTGGCAGGACTGTCGAAGAGACTTGTTTATTCACCTTGAACCTGAAGGGCTCTTCAAACGGCTCTCTAAACCCCTGGCAATAAATGCTGCTGAATTGTTGCCAATAAAGTTTGGTGAAAAGTGTGAATTGTCCCCACCGACCGAGAGTTTGTACTTCTGATGAATGATGTATTACCTGGCTGTGTCCACCTGCCGCTTTTTCCTTAGTAAATTTTGTTTGCCATTCTTTCAATAGCAGCCTGACCATCAGTGACACATGTTGAGGAGCGAGGAACTCTCATCCAACATTTTCCTGCACTCAGCTCCACAGCTTTCAAACTGCTCTGGTTTGTACAACTGTAACACCAGTTCTGCACTCCGCATTATCCCCTCAATAATTCCATTAGTAAGGAAGCCTGGAAATGAAATAAGATTTTTTTTTTTTCCTGAAGGCGTTTGGCTATCATTTTGTATGCTCAGAACACGAAACGGATTTTTCTAGATGTAAAATGGTTCAGAATAACTATGTAAAGTCAATTCCTGTCACTAGCGTGGACATTCTTGGCAGTTTTTTTTTTGTTCAAAGAAAACGCCACTGCACACAATGGAACAAATCAAACCAAATTACTTTAAAACAAATCGAAGAACACAAGAGGATAGGAGGGTGGGGAAAAAATAAAACAAAAAGATGAAAAACCTTTTTCGCCATCAAACAACCAGTAGGGGTTGAACACAGTTTTCAGTAGACATGTTTTGCATCCCCTCTACAAAAATGTACTTTCCATTGTCGTAGTGGCAGAATAATATAAAAAAAATCACTGCATCCTTCCAACTGTAGCAGTCTATGAACATCCATCTGTGTGCATTTGTTTGATCAATTTTATTGTAAGAATACTAAAACCTGATTTCATACAAAAAATCTAACTTTATATTGAATGCTATTAATAAAAGCTTTGAGTAGAACTGTGCTTGTCCTGCCACTAAATGTCACTGCCCAGGCTCTGAGGTTATTCAACAGGACAGACTTTTGAACGGTTCGAAAATGAATAGGCAACAATATCATTTGTTACCAGTGACAAAGAGACCGTTTAGCATCAGTCAGCATTCAAATAAATCACATTGTCTGGGCTTCTCTATGCTCAAAAAATTGTCTGATTTAACTCCATCAGTATAGTTAGGAGTGATATAACCTCCCTGCTGGATGCAAAAGTTACAGCATTAAAATTGAAATTAAACACCACATAACCTTATCCATGCCATGATCTGCAAGAGTTTTTAAATAAACCAGATTCTCAGACAAAGAAAGTTAATATTGATACTATATTTTACATTAAAAAAAGTTCTGATACAGACTTTTTTTTTCCAGCCCATACGCAGCATCAGTCCTTTTTGGTTCGTTATTATCCAGAAAATGGCTGTGGGGGAAAGAAGGACACCAGTATATTCTACAGGCAAAGCCACCACTTCAAGTAGCTCCTCTACAGCATCATTAAGCTTCAGCTGCTCTTACCAGGAGACAGGATCCCAACTGTGAGACTGGAAATACCACATTGTCATTTCAGAAAAGTACACCTGTTGCAAAATCAGCCAATGCCTTTTAGAAAACATTTGAGAGCTGTAAATTTCTACTTATATTTGCTCTTTCTTCCTAAGCTAATTAGGAAAAGAAAAAAATCCTTCACTTGAAACACCAATTGGTCAGCTCATTAAAAAAGCCTCGCTGACAACACTTGAAAAGGGGCAAATATCTAACTTAGCTTACCCTGAATATATTATTGGCCTACTTAAATGAGAATAAAAAAGAACACAGTACTAAAGAAACAAAACCCTGCCAAAAAACCCCAGAGCCTTTAAGAGCCAGATTCAGCAAAACTGAACATGAACATCAGAATTTTCTGGAAGTTTCCTTAAGCCTTATTCTAAAAGAGTGTGTAAAATGGAGTCCTTTAGGAGCAACAGTATATTAAAGTGTTTATCTCAAAACATACACACATCTCACAACACAGTAACTCTGCTTTCAAACCCAGCGACCAAGTTAACAGCTATTGACTAATTGTTAAACAGAGCTTTCCACTAAGAGAACAACTGCAATTCCACTTTACTTACGAAGAAACAGTGTTCTTCCTCTGGCAAATCAAATAAAACTGGACACAACAGCAAGGATTAATTAGAATTACATTAGTCAGCTAAGGCCCAGTGTAGTCCTCATAAGTATTAGTGAAGTTGAACTGTAAATCTTCAGAACCTCTGAAGAGCAATATTTCTGTATCAAAGTGAATGCCTGGAGCTTACCTAACAAAACCCAAGATATTTAAGTCAAAAATACAGCCCCACACGAACATCACAAAGCGAGTTATTGGTGGAAACAGTGCAAACAACTTTTTTTTTTTTTACTTTATTTTGCCAGTGCTTAGCTTCCAAAAGCAGGCAGCCTCCTGTCAGAACAGAATGAGGTCAGCACAACCGTTCAAAAGACCCCAGCAACTTTCATTTTAATTCACGTTCTCCATGTAAGTGCAGTTTTCACAAAACTCGAGGAAGTTCCAAAACTCGCAAACAGCTTTTCATTATGAAAACTCCTAAACTCCTAGCAGTGACTTCAAAAAAAAAAAGGCGCCAAAGTTTCCGCTC
>VWZK01012756.1:0-10379 GCA_013396935.1 Baryphthengus martii
TCTGCGGAGCACAGAGTGTGCAGGATGCAGTTGTTCCCCTCCCTCCTTCCCACCCAGGACAGGGCCGCAGTTCCTCGCTGAGTGGCTCTTTGTCATCTCTTTCCATTCCAGGATTCCCTCCATCAACCTGAGCAGCTGCAAATATGAGAGTGGTAAGTCTGAGGTTCTGTGGGGTGTCCCTTCACAGATGCAGCAGCTCCTTGGGAGCCCTGGTACTGAATTTCCCCTGAATTACCTATTTATGTGTTTACTGGTTGCAAGCGACTGGGACCCCAGGGAAACATGGGGAGTGTTTCACTCTCCGGGCTGAGGTGACCTCTGGCACAGAACGTGCCGCAGCCACGCAGGCCCTCGCCCCCCTGACGTCTGCGTCTGCCAAACATCTGCTGAAAGTGGTGAGAAGGGTCTAGTTTGGGGCCGTTACGGTGCGAGGCTGGTCCTGTGCTTGGGCAGTGGTGAGAGAGCTCTTGGCCATTTAATGGAAAGCTGGTGATGGAACAGGTGGGATCAGCACCCAGAAGCTCTCCCATGGCTGTTGAGCACTCCAGGGAGTTGGTTCCCTCTCCTGTCTGGGCCCTCTCTGCTGCCACAGGCCGTGCCTTCAGAGAACAGACCCTTGGCATTTGATGGCTGTTTCGCTGATGACTGTTCTAGCAGCACAACCACATGGATGTTCTTGAAGGTCACGGCCTGGTCAGCTGCCTGAGGAACAACACTCCGCATGTTTTTCCCTCGGGACGTGTGTTGACAGTAGGTGGACGGGGATGTGCAGGAGGAGGTGGTGTGGCAGCTTCACTGACCTTCATCACCTCCCAGTCCCGTGAGAGGCCAGTTCCTGAGCTGGCACCAACTGGAGGCATCCCAGCAGCCAACCTTCTGCTCCAGAGCTCCTCTGCTCTGCTGCCAAATAGCTTTTGGTTTCGAAGGTGGAACTCATACCTTTGGAAGACTTGTGTCTGCCCGTGTGGTGTGGGACCCACAGCGGACTCCAGCCTACTGTAGTTCAGGGGGTGCTCTGGGACCCCAAAGCCTGTGGACTTAGAGGGCTGATGGCTCCCAGTGCCCCTGCAGCCAGAGCCCAGGGTGAGTTTAGCCAGGTAAAGTTTGTGCTTCTGACCTCTCCTGAAGGGTCCTGCCAGTGCTCTGGTCTCCGAGAGTGGAACTGCAGCCTGGAGAGGTTTGTCCCACCCTCCATCCCTCGTTACTCTGGAGGTTTAACAGCCCCTGTCCCCTGTGGTGTGCTTGCTCTGGTGCAGTGCGGCGGGCGGCGCGGTGCTGCGGGCTGAAGGAAGCCGGGGAAAACGAGGAGTGGATGCTGTACTGGACGGACTGCTCGGTCTCTCTGGGGCGTGTCATGGAAATGAAGCGGTTTCAGGTAAATACACACTCCACGCCCCAATAAAGGCTGCCCGGCAGCACCAGCTCCAGTGGGAGGTGGGATGGGGCTGTCAGTGGAACAACGTGCTGCAGAGTGAAACAGAAGTGTCCAAACTGGTGCAACACTGGAACAGGTCGCCCAGGGAGGGGGTGGAGGCACCGTCCCTGGAGACGTTCGAGGTCAGGCTTGATGGGGCTCTGACCTAGTTGCCCCTAGTTGGACCTCTGCTGTAGTGGCAGATGTCCCTGCTCCCTGCAGGGGAGTTGGACTGGGTAAACTTGAAAGGTCCTTTCCCACCGAACCCAGTTTGGGATTCTCTGAAACTAGAACCTGTGGCCCCCTCTCTGCATCGGCTCCAGAAGGTGCAGGTTGACAAGCTTTTATTTCTGTTGTGTCTGGTGTGGGGCCATTGGTGACGCTTTGGCAGTTTGTGGTGTGAACTGGAAACCTGCCAACCTCTTTAATGTACTTCTAATGAACTTTCACGTACTCTTTAATGAACGTTTCTTTTTGACAAACGACTCCCTTCCCGAAGCCAGGGACGGAGAGCCGCAGGGTGGAGATGGGGTGAGCAGATAAATCACACGGTGGCGCTCAGATGAAGCAGCAGCAGCGTAACCTTGTCCCTCAGCAGTCGTTCAAGGCACCCGCAGGCCCAGCTTCCTGTTCTACACACCAGCTTCTCCGCACCCGGGCTTTCCCCGGCTCTCGAGGAGGATCCAGGAGCCCACGGGGCCATGGCTGATCCTGCTTTTTGTCTGCACCTCTTTCAGAAAATCAACCACTTTCCCGGCATGATAGAGATTTGCCGTAAGGACCTGCTGGCTCGCAACCTCAACCGCATGCTCCGGCTCTTCCCCAAGGAGTACAATATTTTTCCTCGCACGTGGTGCCTGCCGGCCGAGTGAGTGACGTGCGGAACGTGGCTGAGAACAGGGGTGGAATTAGGGAGTGGGAGCCTCTGTGCTTGGCAGCCAAGGGTGGGAGGGCCTCACTTCTTAGTCTGGGTCTTCCAAACCTTGCCCTGAACAGAACGTGATGCCCATTAGAGACGATGCTTCTCCATCTACAGCAAAACAACTAATGGCTGCACGGGTTTGGCTCAAAGCACCGCACTGCTGCTGGAGCTGCTCTTGAAGATCAGCTATGTAACATGATGTGGGAGCTCAGCTCATGAGCCTCTGTGCCCTGCTTGGAATGCTCTGGCTGTGGCCTCCTGCTGCCTGCTGCTGCTGAGCTGGCACTGAGGGACTGGAGTGTGGCCAGAGAAGGGCAACGGAGCTGGGGAAGGGTCTGGAGCAGGAGTGTGGTGAGGAGCGGCTGAGGGAGCTGGGCTTGTTCAGCCTGGAGCAAAGGAGGCTCAGGGGAGACCTTCTGGTTCTCCACAACTCCCTGAAATTCAGGAGGTTAGAGCCAGGGGAAGTTGGGCTCTGATCCCAAGGAACAAGGGACTGGACAAGAGGAAGCAGCCTCAAGTTTCCCCAGGGAAAGTTTAGGTTGGAGCTGAGGAACAATTTCTTGCCCTGCAGGGTTGTCCAGGCCTGTGCCAGGCTGCCCAGGGCAGGGCTGGAGTCCCCCTGATCCCTGGAGGGGTTTCCAAGGCGTGGAGCTGTGGTGCTGAGGGACAGGGCTCAGTGGTGCCCTGGCAGGGATGGGGCAGCGCTGGGACTCCATGAGCTTAAAGGTCTTTTCCAACCAAAATGATTCTGTGATTCTCTGAAAAGGAGGTTAAAGACTCATGACCTCCTCCTCTGTAGCCAGGGTTTGTTTATTTTCTCCTACTCTCTCTGTGGCAGCAGAGCCAAGGTCTTACCAGCTCCTGTACACACAGTGGGGAGCACTTCCTATGAACATCCCAGTGGAGGTGGAGACATGTGGTGGGACCAGGAGAGTTTTGTGAGGTGGCACAAGGACCAGTTTGTCCCTGGTGTAGATCAAGAATAGTTTTGTTATTCCTCTGCAGCAGGAATTTAGTCCGTACTGGCCCCTGGCACCACTGCCTGGGTGCCCGGCTGTTATGAGAGTTTAGGGGCTGTTTTTTCGCAGCGTGTAACAGTCGTCCCTTCCTTGCTCAGCTACGGAGAACTCCAGGCCTACAAATGCGCCAGGAAAAACAGAATATTCATCTGCAAGCCAGAGAGCGGCTGCCAGGGGAGAGGCATCTTCATAACACCCAACCCAGAGGAGATCAAACCTGGGGAGCACCTGATCTGCCAGCAGTACATCGCCAAGGTGACCAGCACCCTCCCTGGATACCGGTGGGGGATTGAGGCCTCCCAGCTCCACTAGCATCCCGTCCTCCTCGTGTCCTGCACCTTCCTGGATCTGCTGGGGCTGCAGTGGCAGATACGCGGCAGAAGCTTCTCCCCGGCCGCCTTTCCTTCTCTCACACTTCCTCCTGCCTTTTTTCCCGCAGCCTTTCCTTATAGACGGCTTTAAGTTTGACATGCGCATCTACGTGCTGGTCACATCGTGTGACCCGCTGAGGATTTTTGTCTACAAGGAGGGGCTGGCCCGGTTTGCCACCATGAGGTACACCGATCCCAGCAGCAGAAACCTGGTAAAGAAGGGAAGATTAAAAAAAAAACAAAACAAACCTCAGATAGTATCTGTAGGTGTTAGTCCCTCATTTGTCCCAGGGGCATTCCAGACCTCGAAAAAACAGGCACTGGTGGGTTTCATGGGACCCAGCTTTCTTCTTCCTGTTCCCACCTCCCTCTGCACCTCCTGCTCCTGACAGGTGGTATTTCAGGAGTGTCTAAATCCCAGAATGGTTTGGGTTGGAAGGGACTTTAAAGATCATATCATTCCAACCCCCATGCCAAGGGCAGGGACACCTCCCACTAGAGCAGGTTGCTCCAACCTGGTCTTAAACCCTTCCAAGGGAAGCAGATCTACTCCCAGGCCCCACGTCTGGGCTGTTTACTGGCATTATCACAGTATCATGGAGTTGTTTTGCTCAGAAGGAACCTTGGAGGGTCTCCAGTCCAACCAGCTGCTCAAAGCTGGGTCAACAATAAATTCTGCTCTGGTTTCTTGGGCTTTCACCAGTTGGGTGTTGAGAACCTCCAGGATGGAGACCCCACGGTGTCTCTGGGCAACACTCCTGCTGCTTCTTCCCTTTATGAGCATTCCCAAGTCCACACCCTTCCTCATCTGCCTGTGCTTCAGGTGAAAAAGAGGAACTTGGGGATGACCTGTTGGTATGGAACAGCCTGGGAGGAGGTGGGAGGTGGGAAGGCAAGGAGCAGAGTTTGGCCATGCCCATATCCAGGCAGGGGCTGCAACCTGTAAAATCCCGACAGAGGGTGGACTAGAGTGGGATTGTTGTGCTACGGGCACAGGCTGCCCTGAGATGCTCCGGGCCTCGGGCTGTGTGTCTGTACCCTGCCTGTGACACGGGCATGTCTTGGAGAGCTCTTCTGCTTTGGGTGAGCAAAGCAAGAGGAAGAATCTGCAGAAATTTGCTGCAGCTCCTGTCCTGAGGATCCCGTGCCTGCGGGTGAGGCTGGGGCTGGAATGGCATTCATGGAGCCAGCTCACAGACTGGTGCCCACGGGACTGCTCTTGTCCACGCTCTACGGTTAGGAAATGAAACTCTGTTGGTTCCTCTCTCAGGATGACGTCTGCATGCATTTGACCAACTACGCCATCAACAGACGGAATGAGAACTTCCTCCAGGATGACACGACGGGCAGTAAGAGGTACCATCCTGCCCGGTGCATGTCCTGCAGGAAAAGCAGCACTCAGGACACCAGTTTAGCCCCATCTTTCTGGGGGCGAATGTGGTATCGCAGGTCAGCTCTTACCATCTCCCATCCTCCACACAGGAAGCTGTCCACCCTGAACGCCTGGATGGCAGATAACAGCTACAACACTGCAAAACTCTGGGAAGACATTGAAGATATTATTATAAAGACTCTGATTTCGGCTCACCCCATCGTGAAGCACAATTACCAGAGCTGCTTTCTGAACCACACCACCAGCTGTGCCTGCTTTGAGATACTGGGGTTTGATGTTCTGCTGGACAGAAAGTTAAAGCCGTGGCTGCTGGAGGTGAGGGAGGAGGCTGCTGCTGAGCGCTGGCTCCAGAGCAAGCAGGAGGCTCCAGAGCAAGGGGTGGTGGGGTGAACAGAACTCATTGGATTGCAAAAGGCCACCTCATTCACAAAATTCAACGAGCTACGAAGATGAGTGGCCAGGCGACCCGCTGTAGGCTGAGAGAAGTCTAACAGCCTGTTCCCTGCACACCCTCTCCAACAGCCCGGGGTTTCCTGAACCTGAGGACTCCTTGGCCTGTCACAGTGTCCCAAATTCATGACAACTACGTAGCCGTGTGGGGTCTGAGTGACCTGCAGCATGGGTGACATCACACCACAGGCCAGGGCCAGCTGCTTTCTGCTGCTGTTATGGGGAAGAACACCCCCGGGAAGCGAGCGGTGGGGCCGCTTGGCAGTGTGAGCTGGGAGCTGATGGGATAGGTTCATTGCTTGTTTTGGCAGGTGAACCACTCTCCCAGCTTCACCACAGACACCCGCCTGGACCGCGAGGTGAAGGACGCTCTTCTCTGTGATACCTTCAACCTGATCAACGTGCACGCCTGCGACAGAAGGAAGGTGCTGGAGGAAGACAAACAGCGGTCCAGGGAACGGCTCCTCCAGGCTCACCAGAGCCTCCGTGCACCCAG
The DNA here is from genome assembly GCA_013396935.1 of Baryphthengus martii. NCBI lineage: Eukaryota > Metazoa > Chordata > Aves > Coraciiformes > Momotidae > Baryphthengus > Baryphthengus martii. The sequence goes on from VWZK01012756.1 coordinate 6,066, forward strand.
GTACTGCTCTGCCCCATAGCGCTGCAGGTCCCCAGTGGGACAAGATGGGGCACAGGGGAGCAGGACGAAGCCAAGGCTCCTGCAAGGAGCAGCCAGGGCTGATCTCTGGGCTCTAGATCTAAGGTGCTTGGTGCTCTGGACCCTGTGCAGAGTCACCCCTATCGAGCTGTGCCTGCCTGGCACGTCCTTTGGGCAGCACAGCATCCCCGGCCTCACAGTGATGCTCATAGCGCTGCTTCAGGGACCAAGAGCACTCGGGGGCACAAGGTCCTTCCCCAGCGTTGTGTCACAGAATGGCTTTGATTTGGGAGAGACCTTTCAGATCATCACATCCCATTGTCCCATCCCTGCCAGGGCACCACTAACCCCTGTCCCTCAGCACGACATCTCCACACCTTGGAAACCCCTCCAGGGATCATGGGGACTCCAGCCCTGCCCTGGGCAGCCTGGGACAGGCCTGGACAACCCTGCGGGGGAAGAGTAAGGTTCCTTTCCCCTGCTTCTCCATCTGTACATCTTTTCATGAGGCCACGTCAGATAAAACTGCTGCCCAGAGCTTTTCCAGCTCCCATTTCAATCAGGAGAGCTGAGATGACTCCAGGCTGGAGATGCTGAACGTGTGAGCGCTGTGCTCTGCCTGTCCCTGCAGCCCCAGCTGCTCCGAGCTCCCTGCCAGTGAGGAGAGCTCCCCATGGCATGGGGAGCGGCAGACACACAGGGAACAGGCACATTTTAACCAAACTTCTCCTGTATAGCTGGGTTAGTTGGGTGGAAAGGTTGGGAGGTGTGAGTCTGGGTGGCATGGGAGAGACCTGGAGACCCCCCCACCAGGACTCCACAAGAGGACGAGGTGCAGGTTGGGCTTGCTTCCCTGCAGGGCACCCATCTGAAACTGGCTCCCAAGCAGGGAAGGATGGAGGAAAGTATCAGCCAGACCCCTGTCCCTCAGCTGGGAACAGGCACCCAGAGCCCCCTCTGGCAGCTCCCTGCCTGTGCTTTCTCCTGCCTGGCAGGCGCGAGGAGCAGGAGAGCAGCCGAGCGGCCTGGCTGGCACAGGCAGAGAAGTACGAGGACTCCCACTTGGGCGGCTACCGGCGCATCTACCCGGCGCGAGGGATGGAGAAGTACCAGCCATTTTTCAAGCAAAGCAGCACCCTCTTCCAGGAAACGGCGTCATCCAAAGCCCGGGAGGAGTGCGCCAGGTACGCCGCTTCTGCAGGAAGCCCTCTCCTCACGGGGCTGGCACAGAGCACGCTTGCTTCCGACCCCTTCTCGGGGATGGCTCTGCTGCCCAGCAGAGGGAAGGGAGCTGGTGAGGGCGGGAAGGGAGGGAGCCTCTCACATGTCCCAAGAGAGGCAACCTGACATTCCTTTGACTCTGGGCTCTGGAGGCACCGTGTGGCCAGTGCCCTCCACCCGTATGGTGGGCACAGCCCAATTTGAGGACATTTCTTACATCTCTCGCAAAACCCGGCCCGTTTCTTGGCATGCTTTTATTATGGTCTGTTCACTACAGAACTTCCAACTGCGGTAAAACGTCCTTGGATTGGAGGTTCAGAATGAGCCTTTTTCTGTCATGGCTCCTACTGAACCGGTGACTAAACCCAGTGTTCTGTGGCAGGCAGCAGCTGGCGGAAATTCGCCTGAAGAAACAAAAGCTGGAAGTCTTAACCAAGAAGAAGCAAAAAGAGAGGAATGAAGACCTGCATGGAGAGTCAGCTGGGGACAAATCCCAGATCCATAATAAAACAACTCCCTCAGCCCACCTCACCGGTAGAAGCACCAGAAAGTGGGACAAGAAGGTACCTGGCTCTTGTCAGTGGTTGTCCACGGGGTTCCTGAAGGCACCGACAGGGCTCTGGGAACAGAGCTGGGCCGTGGATGTCCCCCGAGGAACAGAATTGTGAGGCTGGACTCTCCTTTGAGAAGTCTGGGGAGTTGATGGGCTGTGCCGGGAGGCACCTGCAAGCACCGGTGTTGTCCTGCCCTGTTGTGGATCTTCATCCCGCTACACCCTGAGCTTATTCTCCACAGGGCTGGGAGCACTCGGACGCTTTGTCTCTCTCATGCGTTCCTACAGCGTCAGCTCTGCTGTAGCTTGGGCCTCTCTTTCCCAGGAGCAGTACGACTCCTCGCAACCCCAGTGGATCGTGGAAAGGGAGGAGAAGAGAAGAGTCAATGCTCTTCTGCAGCGCGAGAACCTCATCCGAAGGCTGGGCGTCATAGACCGGCTCTCCCAGCTGCTCACCAGAGCCAACGGAGCAGCGGACACCCAGAGGTGCTGCACCACCCTCCCCAAGAGCCAGGTAACCAAAGATGGCCCTGATCCGTCCTGCGAGGCCGGCATGGGAGATACGGTCACAGGAGGACCATGAGGAGTGAACCACAGGCACCGAGCAGCTCCAGTGTGGCTCAGTGGGATGAGATCTGTAGTGCCTGGTGCTGTGGGTGTTCACAGCTACTGGCTTTGTCCCTTGCCAGTGGGCACGCTGGGGTCTGCCAGAGCCCCAGCATGCCCACCCCAGCAGACAGCCCTTTGGACTATGCTGCCTTAGCGTGGAGCTGGGGGAAAATAGTCTAATTTAAGAAAAAAAGCCTAAGATGGGATTTGGTCTGTAAGAACTGGGGGCAGCTGCCTTTTCTGCTACAGAACCTGAAACCCAAACTCTGCCTAAAATCTCCATTTTCCAGCTTATCTGGGGGCAGGTCAGATCCTTCCAGCCTGCTCTGGCCTGTCCTCCCACAAACCTTGCCCCAGCTCAGCCCAGCGTTATGGGCGGAGGACGGGAGATCACGCAGGCAGCTGCTGTGACTCCTGAGGTGACCTGAACCCGGGCTGTTGATGGGGGCCTGGGCAGGAAGTGCAGGGTGATGCTTTAGTGAGCGCCTGCAGATGACTAGAGAAGACTCATCCTTCCTGGCTTTTGCCGAGGCCTCTAGAGCTAATCTGTGGCTGCTTTCTTCCCTCCCAGACACAGTTTCTCTGGGATGTGCTTGGGGGCCAGGACCCCCGCCACACAGTGCCACTTGTCCCGCTCTCGCTCCTGGGTGCCCCGCTTCGTCCGTCAGGCCCTTGGATTATAGCCAGCCCCGCGGCCCCGCTGCCAGCCACCCTACGCTCGGAGCCTGCTCCTGCCGGCACCCTCCTCTCAGTCCGAGGCCACAGCATCCCCCTGCGGGCGCAGGACACAGGCTGGCCACGGGGCCAGGTGGCACCGACAGTGGCCCTGGCTGAGCCCACGGGGCTGCGGCAGCTCCCTGGCATTGGGAACAAGGCCGACAGCCGTGAGTGCACATTACCTGCCTTTGGCTCTGAGCCTCCATGTAATGGAGGCTCCAGCCAGTGAGACGGAGCCACCAGCAGAGGCCTGGGAGCTGTGGGTGGGCCTGGGCTTGCTGCGGCAGGAGGAGCGGGTGGGCTGGATGGAGGTGAGGCCTATGGTGCTCGGAGCCTAAGGAGGGGACACTGCTCCTCTCTGGGGAACTGGTGTCTGCTGGGAGTCTCTGTCGAGGCCAAAAGTGTCCCATTTGCAGGGACAAGAAGGAAAGCAAGTGGTTCCCAGATCAAGGGTTGATGTACTGGGAGGGGGCAGACAGGAAGCCCAGAAGTACTTGAGAGTCAGGTCAGAAGCACAGAGATGGCACAGACCAAGGAGCTCATGAACCAGGGGAAGTACAGAGGAGATACTTGGTGACGCAGCGGGATCCCCAGCCCCCCAGCCTTAGGGGGAGCAGGGGCAGAGGGGGCTCTGCCAGGCCCTCCCAGGGCTGAGCACCATGAGGGAAGGCAGGGGTGGGCTGCTGCTGCTGTCTGCCTGTCCTCCATATCTGCCTGTGCTCTTCCAGGTGACACTGACACACAGTTCTGCCATGCAGGCAGCTGTCACCCAGCATCCCCAGCCAGCAGCAGGAAGGCCACAGGCAGTGGCATCTTCAGCCCTGTTGCACCCCAGGAGCTGCCCATCGCCTCCGCTGCCCAGGAGCAGCACACGTGTGCCTCGCATTGCGCCATCACCTCGCACCGCTCTGGCGCCTGGCACCTCTCCGGCGCCTGGCACAGTGGCAGAGTGAAAAGCAGAGGTACCGTGGCAGAAGGGATGTCCGTGCTCGGCCTCCCTCCCATCGGGTGCTCGCCAAAGGACCAGGGCTGCGGGATGGGACTGGTTGCCCCAGCCAGGCCCCGGCTGTCTACACCCCCTGACTGGAGTCTGGCCCCTAGCCCGGGTCCCGCTGCTCTCCCCGGGCAGCGCGGCCACCCCCCCTCCGCGGGCAGCGTCACCCCTGCCAGGCTGGGGGCTGGCACCTGCACCCGCC
>VWZK01012756.1:12301-33103 GCA_013396935.1 Baryphthengus martii
GGTGGGTCTCCGGCCCCACGCCGCGCTTGCCTGCCCGCCCGCAGCTGCCCGGGAAGAAGGATCTATTCATCGAGGCCGACCTGATGAGCCCCCTGGATCGCATCGCCAATGTCTCCATCCTGAAGGTACTGCCGGGGCTGGGGCGGGCGGGCACCTGCTACCCACCTAAACTGGCCACGCTGCCCACTCACGCCCTGGCCTCGCTGCAGCAACACGAGGTGGACAAGCTGTACAAGGTGGAGAGCCGGCCAGCCCTCAGCGCCTGTGACCAGTGAGTCCCCCCCGGCGACCACAACAGAGCGGCCGGAATCCCTCCTTCCGAGGGATCCGCGGAGCTGGCAGTAAGAGGCAGGGGCAGGTGCCTCTTCCAGCTCAGGGCTCGGCTCTACTGGGTGGGATGGGTCCCAGGGAAAATCTGAGCACAGATGGGGGGCCTCACTCCGCTCTGTCATTCTGTGGCACAGGTTCTGCTTCCTCGTCCGGCCACGGATCAGGACGATGAGGTACATCGCTGGTGAGTGCCTGTGGCCGAGAGACGGTTTGTCCGTCACCCACGGTCCATGGGTGACCCCTCAGACCCGCGCCAAGGCCAGGGCCGCGGCTGCCTCGTGGGCAGCATCCTGCACAGCGTGGGCTGGGGTTGGGTGGGCTAAGGAAGGGCTTTTGTTGCAGCCACCGCCTTGGCAGATGGGCCCCGCGGCTCTGCATGAGGAATTTCGGATCCTGTGAGATGTGGGGCCCTGGACCTTGTCAGACAGGAAGAGTTGTGCGTGTTCGGGGGGGTGGGTGGGCAGCCTTCACACAGCCCCTGCGGTTTTTGTCTGCAGACATCATCAACTCCGACAAGATGTCGGGGAGGAGCAGGAAGTACAAGATTATCTTCAGTCCCCAAAAGGTCAGTCTGGTCGCACACCGCTGCCCATCACCTCTGGCTCTGCCCCGCCTGGCCTTCCCGCCCCTGCCCCTGCAACGGGCACCAAACAATCTTCATTTCTAACCCAGAAATGTTTAATTAAAACCCAAAGTTGTGACACCTGGGAACGAGCTGGTCCCCACCACCGCTGGCTCCTTTCTGCCGCTCGCAGCCTGGCTGGGCTCTGAGGGTCTGGTCTCCCCTTCTCTTCCAGTTCTACGCTTGCGAGATGGTGCTGGAGGAAGAAGGAGTCTTCGGTGGTGAGTGGGGCTGTGGTGCTCGCACATTCCCCTCCCTGAGGGCTCACTCCACAGAATCCCAGTTGAATCCCAGTGCTGGGATCCCTGCGCTGGATGGGAGCGTGGGCGGGAATCGAGCCTGCGGACAGCACGTGCGCGGCGTGGCATCGGCGCCTCTCCTTTGTCCTCTGGGAAGAGCATGGATCTTGCCATGAATCCCTGGGGAAAGGCCCCGTCTTTCCACTCCCCGTGCCCCTGCGTGTGGGGCTGTCATGACTTGTGAGGCTGTTTCTGCCAAGCACTGAGAAACTGTTGCCTTTCCCTGTCCCGAACCCAGATGTCACCTGTGATGAGTGGTCCTTCTACCTGCTCCCCCTGGACGAAGACATCATCAGCATGGAGTTGCCCGAGTTCTTCCGTGACTACTTCCTGGTCAGTGGGACGGTGCTGCCCGGGACAGTGGTGCCACTGGCATGGTGCTACTGGGGTGGTACCCTGCAGGGTGGCTCCTTCCCCATCTCATCCGTTGGACTGGGGACAGAAGAGCTTGGTCCCGGAGCTGCTGGGTGGCATCCTGCTCAGTCCCTCAGCCCTCGCCGCTGGCCTTTGTCTGCGGTCCCAGGGTGACTTTTGCCAGGAATGGCAGCTCTGATGGGCTGTGGTGCCCATACACAGCCCCTCCTCTGCCAGTCCTTCCTCTGCTCCCTCCCAAGCACCTCTGGGGCACCGTGGCACCATTCTGGGCACGTTCCTCCTGGAAGCGCTGAGTCCAGTGCCACTCCGTTCCCGACCCGGCTCAGCAGGTGCTGTCCAGACTGGCTCCCTGATGGCCCGTTGTCCCTGCAGGAAGGAGACCACCGGTGGATCAACTCCGTGGCTCGAGCCCTGCAGTTACTGAACTCGCTGTACGGACCTTTCGGCAAGGCCTACGGGATCGGCCGGTGTGCCAAGGTACGGGTGTGCGGCCCGGCCCAGCCCAGCCCGGGAAGGCTGCTCTGCTCACAAGGAATCCAACCCCATCAGCCGTCTGGCACCATGGTGCCGTAGAGATGGCTCTTCCCAGGTGGCTCCGGGAGTTTGGCAGGTGTGGGGGGGTCTCTGCCCTCCAGCATCTCCCTGCTGAGATTTTGCAGGATCTGACACTCTTGGGGGGCGATGCCGAGCACCCTGTGCCCTGCAGAGGGACCTGCTGGTGCCCAGCCTCCATTGGCTGCAGCTGGTTTCCTTCTGGGGAGCCTCGGCCATGTCCTGTCTGGCACATCACGGCAGCCTGGGGCTGCTCCCCACCCAGGCCCTGCCACCCTCTGCCCATTGCATGCAGATGAGCTATGAGCTGTGGCGTGACCTGGAGGAGGAGAGCGAGGGTGACAGCCAGGGCAGGAAACCCGAGATCGGCCATGTCTTCCTGGTGGACAGAGGTAGGATGATGCAGAGGAGCCGGAGAAGGACCCCCTGGCAAAGCGTCAGGGAGGGCAGCCCTGGCACCGGTTCTCCTTGCAGACATGGACTACGTGACGGCACTGTGCTCCCAGGTGGTGTACGAGGGGCTGGTGGACGACACCTTCCGCATCAAGTGTGGTAGGTGGGTGGGGAAGGGGCTGTGGCGGCGTGGGGCTCCGCGCTGCCGGAGTCGCCGGATCTGTGCCTGCCAGCACCAGAGCCAGGGCCGGTGGTTGCAGTGCTCCCCACGAGAGGGCCCCGGTGGGGGGTACAGGAGCCTGCCCACGAGCAGAGCCCGAGGGGCTGGGTGGGCAGGCCTGGTCTGCTGCCCTGTGCAGGGACAGCCTGTGCTGGGGTGTTGCTACTGCTGGGGAAAAGGGACAGGGTGCCATCCAGAGAGACCTGGAGAAGGGGGGGATCCTACCCCTGTGCTCCCAGGGCTCTGGGGAGACCCCTGCCCTGCAGGGCTGGCTCCAGCTCGGGAGTCCTCAGCCCAGGAGAGACAGGGAGCTGTTGGAGCGGGGCCAGAGGAGCCCCAGCAATACTGGGAGGGCTGGAACCCTCTGCTGGGAGGCCAGGCTGGCAGAGTTGGGCTTGTGCAGCCTGGAGAAGAGAAGGCTCCAGGGAGACCTTCTGGGGGCCTGTCAGGGCTTCAAGGGGCCTGCCAGAAAGATGGGGACAGACTTTGGAGCAGGGCCTGTTGGGACAGGACAACGGGGGATGGTTTGAAACTAAAAGAGGGAGATTTAGACTGGAGAGAAGGGAGAAATTGTTGGTGCTGAGGGTGGTGAGAGCCTGCCCCAGGTTGCCCCGAGAGGTGATGGCTGCCCCATCCCTGGCCCCATTGCAGGGGAGGTTGGATGGGGCTCTGAGCAACCTGCTCCAGTTGCAGATTCCCTGCTCCCTGCAGGAGAGTTGGACTGGATGACCTTGGAAGGTCCCTTCCCACCCAAAGCATCCTGGAATTCTATGAAATCAGTTCTTCATCCTTCTCTGCAGGGAGTGTGGATTTTGGGCCAGATGTCACCTCTTCTGACAAGAGCATTAAGGTGCTGCTCAACGCCCAGGACAAGGTGAGCCCTCTCAAGCCTCAGAGTTAGCGGTTGCCCTCGTGCCCCAGTGGCACTGGGAGGAATCTGAGGGGATGTTTTTACCCCTAAGCCTGGGCAGAGCAGAGGGGAGCCTGGGGCCAGGCACCCACGGCTGCTGTGCTCTCCGCAGGTCTTCAGCCAGATCCGGAACGAGCACTTCTCCAGCGTCTTCGGGTTCCTGAGCCAGAAGTCGCGTAACCTGCAGGCACAGTATGACGTGAGTATGGCCCTGGCACGGGGAACGCTTGCAGCGGTGTCCCCGCGCAGCCCGGTCACCTCCCAGAACGTTCTTGTCTTGGCAGCGGCGCCGCGGGATGGACATCAAGCAGATGAAGAACTTCGTGTCCCAGGAACTGAAGGGACTGAAGCAAGAGCATCGGCTGCTGAGCCTGCGTAGGAGCTGGGATGTCGAGGAGAAGAGAGAGGGGCCCTCGGGTGCCGGGACTGCCAGGGAAAGCAGGGGGTCACAGAGCCCTGATGGTCCCCAGGAGGGGGAGGTGGTCTGAGCACTGGACAGCATGGCTGGGGCTGTTGGTGTGTGCAAGGGGGGCTGGGGGATAAGCCCCAGGCATTCAGAGCCTGTTGCTCGTCCAAAGCAGCCGACTGCCCCAGGGGAAGCCAGCCCTGGAGGGTTGGGGCCAGTGCTGGGCTCACCAGTTAAAGAGAGACCAGGAGCTGCTGGAGAGAGTCCAGGGGAGGCTGGGAAGCTGCTGAGGGGCCTGGAGCATCTGTGTGGCCAGGAAAGGCTGAGAGCCCTGGGGCTGTTCAGCTGCAGAAGAGCAGCCCCAGAGGGGAGCTGAGCAAGGCTGAGCAAGAGCTCAAGGGCCCCCGGGGGGCGAGAGGCTGGGGCCAGACTCTGCTCAGGGGTGCCCAGCGCCAGGACAAGGGGCACCGGGCACCAACTGGAACCCAGGAGGTTCCCTGGGAGCGGGAGGAGCAACTTCTTTGGTGGGAGGGGGTTGGAGCCTGGCCCAGGCTGCCCAGAGAGCTTGGGGAGTCTCCTTCTCTGGAGAGATTCCAAAGGTGCCTGGACCCTGCGCTGCTGGGCCCCCTGCTCTGGGCGACCCTGCTGGAGCAGGGGCGTGGCACCAGATGATCTCCAGATGGTCCTTCCAATGCCCACCATGATGGATTTCTGTCATCCTGTGATCTCTTGCCTTTGCAGATATTGGTGCCTGTGAGTCCATCATGAAAAAGAAAACCAAGCAGGACTTCCAGGAGATGATCAAGGCTGAACACTGTGAGAGCTGCTCCCTGCCCCCTCGTTCCAGTCCCTGCTCCCCCACCCTCTGCTCTGACCCACAGCCCCAGGGCTGCAGAGCCTCACACCCGGGTGTGCCCTGCATGGCCGCAGTCGAGGTGACGCTCCTCTCCCCGCTGTAGCTCTGCTGGAGGGGTTCGACATCCGAGAGAGCACCAGCTTCATCGAGGAGCACATCGACCGGCAGGTGAGACCTGGCTTGGAACTGAGGAGCAATTTCTTGCCCTGCAGGGTTGTCCAGGCGTGTGCCAGGCTGCCCAGGGCAGGGCTGGAGTCCCCCTGATCCCTGGAGGGGTTTCCAAGGCGTGGAGATTTGATGCTGAAGGACCGGGGTTAGTGGTGCCCTGGCAGGGATGGGGCAACGCTGAGACTCCATGATCACAAAGGTCTCTTCCAACCAAAAGAATTACATGATTCTGTGACCCTCCCAAGCACAGGGATTTGCTGTGTCCTGCTGTGGGTTCCTCACCTCACCACCTGCTCCCCTGCAGGTGTCCCCCATCGAGAGCCTGCGCCTGATGTGCCTCTTGTCCATCACAGAGAACGGTGAGGTGTCCAGCCACGCTGGGCAAGGATGAGCAGGTCCGGTGCCTTGACACAGAGCTCATCCCCTGCTCCTCACAGGTCTCATTCCCAAGGACTATCGCTCCCTGAAAACCCAGTACCTGCAGGTGAGTGCCAGGGCTGGCAGGAGAACAGGCGCTGGGTCACACCAGGATTCCTCTGGTGCCAGGCAGCATCCCGGCCCCCACCCTCCCCACGGCCCCGAACCCTGCGCCCACCGGTTGTGCTGCTGCTCCTGGGACCCTCTGCTGGCAGAGTTGGGCTTGTGCAGCCTGGAGAAGAGAAGGCTCCAGGGAGACCTTCCTGGGGCCTTTCAGGGCTTCCAGGGGCCTGTAGAAAGATGGGGACAGACTTTGGAGCAGGGCCTGTTGGGACAAGACAAGGGGGGATGGTTTGAAACTGAAAGAGGGAGATTTCGAGTGGAGAAAAGGGAGAAATTGTTGGTGCTGAGGGTGGTGAGAGCCTGGCCCAGGTTGCCCCGAGAGGTGGTGGCTGCCCCATCCCTGGCCCCATTGCAGGGGAGGTTGGATGGGGCTCTGAGGAACCTGCTCGAGTTGCAGATGTCCCTGCTCCCTGCAGGGGGGTGGGATGAGATGACCCTAAGAGGTCCTTTCCCACCCAAACTATTCCATGACTCCATCTCCCTCCTGGCACTGACCTGGCTGCCCCCTCCCCAGAGCTATGGGCCAGAGCACTTGCTGACCTTCCACAACCTGAAGCGCATCGGGCTGCTGACTGAGCAGCCTGCCGGGGACACCCTGACTGCGGTGGAGAGCAAAGTCAGCCGGCTGGTGACGGACCGTGCCGCGGGTGAGAGCCCCCCTGAGCCCCTTGTCCCCTGCCCAGGAGACTGTGGGGAGCCCTGGGGCACGGACCTGCCCCGTCGGGAGCTGCCGCTGTGGAGCTGGCTGGAAGCACATCCCTAGAGATGGAGCTGGAACCAGGGCAGTGGGCTCTGCCTGCGGGGCTGGCATGGCTGGCACGGCTCCGGCAGCTCCGTGCATCCCTGTGCCTGGCCTGCCCTGTGATCCATTCAGGGGCTCTGAGCCGCTTCTCCTCGTCTTGTCTTCCAGGAAAGATCACGGATGCGTTTAATTCTCTGGCCAGGAAGAGTAATTTTCGCGCCATAAGCAAGAAGCTGGGGTTGGTAGGTCCTCGTGGGGCTGCCACATGCCTGCTGGTGCCAGGAGAGCTCTGGTCAGTCTGGCCTCTGTCCTGGGATGGGGAAGAGGGCTCCTCACTCCCAGTAGGACCTTGAGGGGCTGGAGCGTGGCCAGAGAAGGGCAATAGAGCTGGGGGAGGGGCTGGAGCAGGAGTGTGGTGAGGAGCGGCTGAGGGAGCTGGGCTTGTGCAGCCTGGAGAAAAGGAGGCTCCAGTCCCCATCCCTGGAGGGATTTCCAAGCAGTGGAGATGTGGTGCTGAGGAACAGGGGTCAGTGGTGCCCTGGCAGGGATGGAGCAGTGCTGGGACTCCGGGGAGCTGAAAGGTCTTTCCCCAACGAAACCTATTCTCTTATTCTCTGCCATTTCTGTCCGTCTCTCCCATGCCCAGCCTGCTGTGCCATGTCGTTGGGCGCGAGGGGTGGCAGGGCAGGAGGTGTGGGCAGAGGCTCCCTCTGAGCCCTCCTCACCCGCCTGCAGCCTTGAGCGGGCTGTTCCTGTGCCCACACTGAACATCTCTGCAGATCCCACGGGTAGACGGGGAGTACGACCTGAAAATGCCACGGGATATGGCATACGTCTTCAGCGGGGCCTACGTGCCACTGAGCTGCAAGATCATCGAGCAGGTGAGAGTGGCTGGTGCTGGGGAGCGCATCCAGACAAGGGGGCCTGGGGGGTCCCTCCACCTGGGGCTGGGGCTGAGGCTGAGCCCCTGCCCCCTCCCGCAGGTGCTGGAGCGCCGGGGATGGCTGGGCCTGGAGGAGGTCGTGCGGCTGCTCAATGGCAACGAGTTCTCGGTATCAGGTAGTGATGGGTTCTTGGTGTGGGAGCGTGACAGGTCCTTGTCCTTGGATGGTAATGGATTCTTGGTTTTGGGTCACAATGGGTTCTCAGTCTCAGGTAGCACCAGAACCAGGCTGGGGATGGGTGGGCCTCAGGCTGGTGGGTCCCATAGCACTCCGTGCCCCATCCAGACAGCGCCGTGGAGGACAACCCCGCCTGGGAGTCCCAGAGCGTCGTCCTCGCTGTCTTCCTGGGGGGCTGCACCTTCTCCGAAATTGCTGCTCTTCGATTCCTGGGGAAGGAGAGAGGTAGGAGCCGTGGCGGGGCAGGGGCTCCTGTGGCCACAGCGTGAGGCAGAGTGGAGGCCATGCTTGGTGTCAGTGCGGGATGAAGCCCCTGGGGTAAAGGGTTGCTGAGATCCGTGGGGGTGCTGTGGTACATGGGCTGTCCCGGCCGGTGCTCCCAGGAACAGCCTGGCTCTACCCCACGGCTCTGCCCCAGGGCACAGAGGGTGCACTGATGGGGCCTCTTTCCCAGGGCTCAAGTTCATCTTCCTGACGACGGCCATCACCAACAGCGCCCGCATGATGGAGGCCATGATCGAGGCCAAGGCGTGAGGCCACGTGGGCCTGGCCAGGGCTGGGGGGCTGTTGGGAGGGTCCGGGGACTGGGGGGGGGGCCTCTGCCACCCTCCACAGACCCTGTGCCAATAAACATCACNTGCCAATAAACATCACTCCTGGTACCGCTCCGGCTCCGGTTGGTGCTGCGGCCTGCAGGTGGGGAAGCGTCTGGGGGGTTCCTGCCAGGGGCTCCCCTCGGGGGCAAGGGAGGCTGCTGTGCCCGGGGGCCGGGGTGCGTGCCGTGGGGGTCCCTGCCTCGGGTAGGGGGGAGACGGAGGGGTCCGTGTCTCGGGGGCGTGTTCAGGGAAGATNGATGTGGGTGGCACCGGGAGAACTGGATCGAGATGGGACGGGCGGTGGGGACCCGGAGTGGGGCGGCAGCAGCGGGGGTCCTGGGCAGAACAGGACAAGAGTAGCGGCGGTGGGGGTCCAGGGCGAAGGGACGGGCTGCAAGAGGGCGGCGGCCCCGGTCCCCGCCCGGCTCCCGCTGATGTCCGTCGGACGCCGGTGCCCTCAGCGAGGTGCTGGCAGCCGAGGCCGTGTCGTGCCTGAACCGAGCCATGGCGGCCCTGCGGGACATCTGGGAGGAGATCGGCATCCCCGAGGAGCAGCGCCTGGAGCGCACCGAAGTCGTCAAGAAGCACATCAAGGTGCGGAGCGGCCGGGATGGGAGGGTCCCGGGGGCCAGGGCAGCTTGCTCAGAAGTGTTCTATCGGGGTCCTCGAGCCAGGCCCTGAGTATGGGCCAGCTGGGTCTAGCGGGAGCACCTGGGGGTGTTGCTGCACCCTTGCCCTCACTCCCTCTGTCCAGCTCTGCTGGGCCTCCCGTGCTCCCTGCCCCTTCCTTCACTTGGCCCCAGTACCAGTTCTCCAGCTGTGGTCCCGGTGTGCCTGCACATTCCCTTCTTGCCTTACGGCGTGTCCATAACCACACCTGCGCCACAGGATCTTCTGGACATGATGGTGGCAGAGGAGGAGAGCCTGAAGGAGCGTCTTCTGAAGAACATTGCCCTGTGTCGGAAGGAGCTTAATGTCCTCTGCAGGGAGCTCCACCTGGACCCTGTTGAGGTAAGGTGTCGCTTCTCACTCCTAGGATCCTGCTGGCAACAGAATCCTAGGATTCTGCTGCCCAGCCTCTGCCTAGGTGTCTCGGTGAGGCCAGAGCTCACAGGGCAGGGTCCCATTCAGAGCCACTCGATCCTGATGCTTGGTAGAGCTTTGTGGCTCCTCGCAGCTCAGGTGCTGGGAGGTGGTTGTGCAGCGGGACAAGTGTCCTGTATCATCTCATTTTGTATGTCGCCGCTGTGTTCACGCCTTCCTGGGGGACATCTTGCTCAGAACTCAGGCTTGGGCCCCAGGACTTAGTTTAAGAAATACAAATACATGAGTTAGGTCTATGAGAGTTACGGAGAACAGAGCTGACGTGCGGACGCTTCCAGGCAGAAGAAGACGGCACCATTCTGCAGATGGAGAAGAGCCTGCGGACCCATGTGGAAGTGCTCCTGAAGCAGAAAAGGGACAGGAAACAGGAGCTGAAAACCCTCCAAGAACAAGACCGAGACTTGTGCGACATCCTCTGCACGAGCCCCTTCGGCATCGACAGCAACGCCGTGCCCAGCCTGGAGGAGCTGGATCGCTACCGGCGCCACTTGGCTTCCTTGGCTGCCGAGAAGGCAAGTGGGGAGGGGTGAGGGTGTCCCGAGGGTGCCGGGAGAGGCCTCGCTGGTGTCTAACACTGCTCCTCGCCTCCAGGAGCAAAGGCAGGAAGAGTTCCTCAGCAGCAAGCGGCAAATCATCCTCCTCATGGAAGAGCTGGACCACACTCCGGACACCAGCTTCGAGCGGGATGTGGTGTGTGAGGATGAGGAGGCCTTCTGCTTGTCCACAGAGAACATCGCAGCCCTGCAGAGCCTGCTGCAGCAGGTGTGCAGGGGTGGCTCCCGCGGTGGCTGCTGGTGGGTGGGCTCTGGCTGCGGATGACACCGCGTGTGAGGAGCGGCCGCTTGGTTCTCTGCGAGCCCTGCGCATCAGAATGTCCTTTGGGAGCTTGCGCGAGGAAACGTCCGGCGATGAGCCGGTGGCTTTGCTGGGGAGGGTGGAGCAAAGGGCTGGCTGGTCACTTGCGGCCACGCTGACCCTGCCCTGGCTCTCCCCCGGCAGCTGGAAGCCCGGCGGGTGCTGAATGAGGCCGTGTGCACCGAGCTGCGCTCCAGGATCCTCGCGCTTTGGGAGAGGCTCCAGGTCCCTGCGGAGGAGAGGGAGGCGTCTGCGGTGCACTTGACCGGGTCCAGGGCCAAAACCAGGAAAGCTGTAAGGACCCTCCTGCGCCCTAGGGTTGGGGGAAAGGGGACAGCTCTCGGTTCCACGCTCCTGTTGGCTTGGCCAGAGCAGGGGACCCGCTTCCGGCAGTTGGGTGTGAGGTTTTCCTCAGCACAGGATGACAGGGATCTGTTGGAGCGGGGCCAGAGGAGCCCCAGCAATGCTGGGAGGGCTGGAACCCTCTGCTGGGAGGCCAGGCTGGGAGAGTAGGGCTTGTGCAGCCTGGAGAAGCTCCTCCATCCACCAGGGCAGGATTTCGTGCTGGCAACCACCACACTTGAAAGTGTCTGATGCAGAAGACAAACCTGCTCCTCTTCGCGCTGCCCCCTCTGAGGCTTGGCTCTGCTCTGCTTGGCAGCTGCAGTCTGAAGTGGACCATCTGGAGGAGCTGAAGCTGCAGAACATGAAATCTGTGATCCAGGCCATCCGGGCAGAGCTGGCCGGCTACTGGGACAAGTGCTTCTACAGCCAGGAGCAGAGGGAGGCCTTCAGCCCCTATTACGATGGTGGGTGCTGGCTCTTCCTGTGCAGGGACTCCCCCTTGGGAGCCGCGGGCCGCCCTCAGCTCACAAAGCCACAGGGGTCCTGCCGCCTCCTGAATGTGCTGCTGTCCCCTTCCCAGAGGACTACACGGAGACCCTGCTGGAGCTCCACGATGCCGAGGTGGGGAAGGTGAAGAGCTACTATGAAGCACACAAAGATCTGTTTGAGGCTGTCCAGAAGTGGGAGGAGAACTGGAAGCTGTTCCTGGAGCTGGAGGTATTGTCCAGGCAGGAACGTGCTCTGCCCACGCCGGTGCTTGGTCACCGGACAGCGCACACCTCCGGTCCCACCTGCAGGGTGCTGTTGGCATGGAGCAGGGAGGCTCTGGGAAGCCACAGTGGGTGGGTGATGGATGGAGCTGTGCCTAGAGCACTGGTGAGATCTGGGGTGGGGTGGGCAGCAGGGATGACCTCCTCGAGGGTCTCTGTCCTGCACCGGGCGGTGTATTGGGCTCTCCTGACTTCCCTCCTGTGCCAGAGGAAGGCAACAGACCCCAGCCGTTTTGCCAACCGCGGAGGCAACCTGCTGAAGGAGGAGAAGCAGCGAGCAAGGCTGCAGAAGACTCTTTCCAAGGTAGGATCAGCCCTGGAGAAGAAGCTGTAGTCCCAGACAGGCAGTACTTGGAGCTGTCTCTGGGTGTGGGGGTGGCCACGCTTCAGGGCAGCTGCTCCACGCTGCCCTTGTGTCCCCACCAGCTGCAGGAGGAGCTGGAGATCAGGGTCCAGGCCTGGGAGCAGGAGCACGAGGCGGGTTTCCTGGTGAAAGGGCAGCAGTTCATGGAGTATGTGAAAGAGCAGTGGCAGCTCTACCACCTGGAGAAAGAGAAGGAGAAGCAGGAGCGGGTGAGTGCGGAGCTGTGGGTGCCTCTTCTGCGCTGAACCACAGTCTGTCGGTGACCCTGCCCTATATGGGGTGGGGAAACTGTCCCAGACACCCCACCAAATGCCTCTTGGGGCGCTTGGTCCTAGAATCAGGGAATGGTTTTGGTTGGGAGAGCCCTTTCAGCTCCTGGAGTCCAAGTGTACCCCATCCCTGCCAGGGCACCACTGAGCCCTGTCCCTCAGCACCACAGCTCCACGCCTTGGAAACCCCTCCAGGGATCAGGGGGACTCCAGCCCTGCCCTGGGCAGCCTGGCACAGGCCTGGACAACCCTGCAGAGGGCTGGAGAAATTGTTCCTCAGCTCCAACCTCACCCTCCCCTGGGGCACCTTGAGGCTGGTTCCTCTTGTCCTGCTGCTTGTTCCTTGGGAGCAGCCCGACCCTCCCTGGCTCCAAGCTCCTGACTTTCAGGGAGTTGTGGAGAGCCAGAAGGTCTCCCCTGAGCCTCCTTTGCTCCAGGCTGAACAAGCCCAGCTCCCTCAGCAGCTCCTCCCCACACTCCTGCTCCAGACCCTTCCCCAGCTCCATTGCCCTTCTCTGGACACGCTCCAGCGTGTCCTCTTCCCACACTCTGCCCAAAGGCGGCTCTGCTGCTGTTGCCGGTCTCTGACAGTCGGGCTCTGCTGCTCTCTGGGGGTGTTGAGCCCCTTTCTCAGCCCCAGCTGGGCCAGAACAGCAGCTCATCTCTGGGTACCTGTAAACCTCGGTGGCGGTTCCTGCTGCTCGGCCATGCCACAGCCTGTCCCAGGGTCCTGTCCTTGCCCGTGCAGCTCTGCCCGGCCAGCTCCCCTTCCCTGCTCGGGTTAAAGTGCCGATCCTCTCACGCAGCAACTGAAGAAAAGCCGCCAGATTGAAGCAGAGATGATGTACGGGAGCACCCCGCGGACACCCATCAAGCGTCGGGTGCTTGGTCCCCACACCCCTGGCAAAGTAAGGAAGGTAAAACTCTGTGCCAAGCAGCGCTGGAGTGCTGGGGCCCACCAAGGACTGGAGCAGCGTCCGGTGCTGGCCTCAGCCCCGTGTGGGGAGGGTTCGGAATAATGGAGTCACAGACTGGTTTGGGTGGGAATGGACCTTCCAAAGTCATCCAGACTAACCCCCCTGCAGGGAGCAGGGACATCTGCAGCTGGAGCAGGTTGCTCAGAGCCCCATCCAACCTCCCCTGCAATGGGGCCAGGGATGGGGCAGCCACCACCTCTCGGGGAAACCTGGGCCAGGCTCTCACCACCCTCAGCAGCAACAATTTCTCCCTTCTCTCCGGTCTAAATCTACCTCTTAGTTTCAAACCCTCAGCCCTTGTCCTATTGGTGCACTCCCTGATGAAGAGCTCCCTTCCCACCTTTCTGACAGACCCCTTGAAGCCCTGGAAGGCCCCAGGAAGGTCTCCCTGGAGCCTTCTCTTCTCCAGGCTGCCCAAGCCCAGCTCTCCCAGCCTGGCCTCCCAGCAGAGGGTTCCAGCCCTCCCAGCATTGCTGGGGCTCCTCTGGCCCTGCTCCAGCAGGTCCCTGTCTCTCTTCTGTGCTGAGGACTCCAGAGCAGGGACAGGCCCCAGGCCATGGGCACTTCTGTTCCCCGCCCAGTGATCTCCGGCTTGGTGCAGCTGCTGGTTCCCCCCTGTGACATGTTCTCTGCTTCTTCCCCCAGCTCAATGGCACCTCCATCTCCAGTGCCACTCCCAACAGCACCATTCGTTCAGCTTTTGGGGGAACCATCTTCCACTCACCAACGTCTCGGTTGCCACCTTCTGGTGGGAAGGTGGGGAGCTTTCCAGGGACCCTTGCCCAGCAAGGAGGGTGGGGAGGAGATTGGAGAACTGGGATGGACACGAGTCAGCTGGGACAGTGCAGCTTGTGCTGCTGTCTTGCTGCGCTTCCCTGCCTCCTCTGCCAAAATCACGGGATGCGAACGCCCCTGTTTGTCCATAGCCTTCTGTGTTGGGCCGATGTGAAGCTGGTGGGATATTTCTGGGACTTGAGGGGCAGGAGGAGGAGGGTAGGAGCAGCTGCAGCGTTCAGGAGATCTTCCTCCTGAACCTGAGATGTAACTGCCTCTCTGCTGAGCCTGCAGTTTGGGATGGGGGACGCTTCAAAACATGGGTGTTGTTGTGCCTCACATTCCTGGGGTTAGCCTTGGGCTCCTGGAGCTTCAATCTTCTTAGGCGCGGCAGCAGTAACGGCGCAGCTTCCCCAGCGCCGGCATCCCTGCTTGTGTCCCCTCTAACTGTCACCTCTCCCCACAGTTTGGCCAGGCCCGGACCCCCGGCGGCGTGGCCGCGAAGCCCCCCCGTCCCAGATACATGGAGCAGAACAAGGAGAACGTGTCCCAGCTGAACGGAACCACCCTGAGCGGTGGGTGCACCCCCACAGCCCCTGCCCAGCGTAACCACAGCGTTAATTCTGTTGCCAGCACCTATTCTGAGTTTGCGGTAATGCACCTCTTCTAACCCCACCTCCCCTCGCTGGGCAGCATGGGGGGTGTGTCCCCCTCTCTCCCTGAGCGTGCCATGGGGCTCAGATCCCCCAGTGTCCCCACTCCTGCCAGCACCTGGCACAGCGGAGCTGTTGGCTCTATGTGGAGAACTTAAGATACTCTGTGGTGTGGAGGCTGAGCACTGCTCGTGTCACACGGGCCCGGAGCAGCCCAGGGGGAGAAAGACACAAGCTGGAGACAAACTCCAGTGCCACGGGCATGTCCCAGCCCCACAGGGGGGCCAAGCCCTGGGACAGCCCACCAGTGACTCAACTGGTCTCCCAACCTGAGTCTGTCTCCGGCTGTTTGAGCCACAACTCCCCTCGTCCCCCAGGTCTCAGTCCCTTGTTGAGGTATGTCCTGGGGGTGGTGATGCTCCCTGGGGCAGGCAGCAGCAGCACTCTGTCCTTGTCCTACCCTGCCACTGGGAGAGGGGAGGGAGGGTCTCCAGACCTCCCCCAGGCCAGGGAAGCCTTTTGCTGCTGCTTGCAGGGACTCGCCTGTCAGGACTTCACTTGTCCTCACTGAGCTGAGCCTGCAAAGGGACCCTGGCATCTGTCCCCCTTCTCTGCTGATCAATGGCTTGGCTCTGGAGGTCCCTTAAGGCCTCTGCCCTTCTGTGAGGATGGGCTGAGCTCCTCGCGCTTCAGCATCTTCTGACACTGGCCAGGCCACCACCGGGTCAACCCTGTGGCAGCTGAGCTGGTGTGAGGAGCACCCAGTGCCCGTGGGGCTGTGCCGGAGGTTTCTCCACAGCCAGGCTGGGATCTCCTGCAGCCTCGGTACACAGCTCACTGAAGAGTGATCCCCTCCTCCTGCAGCCGAGCACCCCTGTCCCTGTCCCCTCCCTGCGCTGAGGGACAGCCCCTTTGCTTTCCATGGAGAAGAGAAGGCTCTGCAGAGACCTGGAGTCTTTCAGGGCTTCCAGGGGCCTGCCAGAAAGATGGGGACAGACTTTGGAGCAGGGCCTGGTGGGACAGGACAAGGGGGGATAGTTTGAAACTAAAAGAGGGAGATTTAGACTGGAGAGAAGGGAGAAATTGTTGGTGCTGAGGGTGGTGAGAGCCTGGCCCAGGTTGCCCTGAGAGGTGGTGGCTGCCCCATACCTGGCCCCATTGCAGGGGAGGTTGGATGGGGCTCTGAGCAACCTGCTCTAGCTGAGATGTCCCTGGTCCCTGCAGGGCGGTTGGACTGGATGACTTTGGAAGGTCCCTTCCCACCCAAACCGGTCTGTGATTCTCCCCAGGGCTGCTGTGGGAGCGAGGGATGCAGTTCCCAGCTCAGGGCTGTTTGGGCACCAGGCCCCTCTGCTTCTGGGAGGCTGATGGCTCCAAGCTCACTCTCTCTCAGCTACTTACCACTAACTCTTTCTTGCTCTCTCCTGAAACCAGATGGGGTGGGGAGCCCAAACAAACCCACTGGAGCAGCCTGGCCTGCCCTCCTCGCCCTCTGGAACTGCTCCTGCTTTCCCCCAACAGCCCCATCCTGGGCACAGGACCCCCACCCCCCCCTCCCCTCATTCCACTCTCCCACTTCTTGTTTCCACAGCGAGAACTTTCAAAGGCTTCCAGGTCTGAGAGCAGCTCCCGTGTCCTCAACTCCACCACCACCACCGCCTTCTGCTGAGGCGCTGCCTGCCCGGCACTGGCTGCTCGCAACCATAGTGAGTCGCTGGTGGGGTAGAGCTCCCCCTGCACCGGTCACTGCCAGCCAGGCTGGCTGTGGGGCGGGTGGCCCTGCCTGCCAGGGGAGGGTGCGAAAGGGGCGCTTTTAAAAACTTGCTTTTATTTGGGGAATTCTTACAAACGTTTGTGAGTAAAGACTGGAGTGTGCGGGCGCATCAGGGGAGTGGGGGTGCTTGGGCCAGCCTGGGTGCTCTGGCACTGTGCTGGGCATGCTCTGGGACAGACGGGACCCTCGAAGGCTCCTCCCTCTTCGGTCCATCAGCATCTCCTTCACCAGCCTCTCAGGCTCCCTGCCCTGGGGGCTTGTTTTAGCTGAGCTTCCCAGGGCAGCCTCTGTGTGACCCCAGAGCCCTGGGCTCCTAATGATCTTGTCTCTCCTACACCAGCTGTGGATCTAGGGGTTCCTGTTGGGGGAGTAGAAGAGCTGGAAGTCCCTGGGGGCAGCTGGAGGTCCCCAGGAGGAAGCAGCAGGGCAGGGCCCAGAGGTTAAGCTTGACCTAGTGTCCTCCTGCTCCTCCCTCTGTTTTGTCCCCATCCCTCTGCTTGCAAGCAGTGGGATGAGGACAGGCCACCTCCCCTGCCCTCGGGAAGGGGGCAGCTTGTCCCACCTCCAGGTCCTGCTTGGCACCACTGCCCTCCCTCACCCTTGGCTCCAGCAGAGCCCAGGACTCTGGCAGTGGCACAGGCTGGGGGGGGCCCATTTGCACCTTTTGTTAATGAAGCTCCATCCCTGTCTGTCCCCGATCATGAGGAATTTGCACCTTGTTGTCACTACAGCCCCCACTCGCTGTTATTTATTCTGCAGGTTCTGTCTCTTGCTCTGTACCTCTGTATATACTGTTCATGGATAACCTCTCTGTGTGTACATAGTTGCTGTCTAGCTCCTGCTCTTCCCGTGTCTTGGGGGGGGGAGCTGTGAACAGCCTCTCTCCACAGCGCAAAGTTGTTAATGAAAAAATAAATGTAATAAACACCTTCAGCCCATCCCGTGCTTCTCCAGTCCTTGCGTGGCCACAGCTGAGTCTGAGGGGGGGCCACCTCCCTCATCCTGAGGCCATTGTCCTCTGTCCTCCTCAGCGCTCCAACACGCAGACATAGGTGGTCCAGGGCCCGCAGACCACCTCCTGCACCCGCAGCCCCTCGGCCACCAGGCACTCGACACAGCGTGGCCGGTCGGAGCTGGCGCTGTCCCCATGTCCCAGCTGCCCGTATTTACCTGCAGACACCACAGTTGTGCCACAACATGGCTGTGGGGCCTCTGCCCTCACTGGGCTGCAACTCCCCAGGTGTTTGGGGGGCAGGGGAGAGCATCCCCCCAACAAACACCAGCGGATGGGCTCCCGGGATGAAATAACTCCAGTCACCAGGTGAAGGGAACAGAGGAGAAAAGCTGGTCCTGGTGCTGTTGGCATCACTTACCCCAGCCCCAGGTGTAGAGGTCCCCACCTCCTGCAAAGGGGGACAGCGACTGTCAGCTGCCACCAGCACAGTGTGCGGGATGAGCCCCGGCCCACTCCCCAGGACAGCATCGAAAGCTGGGGACTCACGTGTGACAACAGCTGTGTGCCGGGACCCGCAGCTGACCTCGCTGACCTCCAGCTCCTGTGGCAGATCCAGCAGTGCCGGGAACGCCTGGATGGAGATGAACGCAGCGTCCTCGGCACCCGACTGCTCCTGGCGGGGCGTCACTGCATCGTCTTCTTGGAAAAAACAACTCTCAGCTCCCAAGGGGATGGGGCCCTGCCAGGCTCAAAGTCACCGGCCCCAAACAGAGCTGCTGGCAGCTGGGCAGGGACCCAGCACCACCCTCACCTGCACCCTCAGCCTGTGCCCACTCCTCTGCCAGCGCCTTGGCGGGCAGAGCCAGCTGTCCAGACTCATTCCAGCCCCACATATAGAGATCTCCAGACTCTAGGGGGTAGAAAAAGCACATTGGGGGGACCCTGGAGCAGAGCTAAGCCCTGAACCCCTCCCTGCCCCGGGCAGCAGCTGGGTGCTCCAGGGGCACCTACTGTGCTCAGAACAGCACCAGGTTCCCCCAGGACCAGGGATGCGGGGTAACAGTCCTGCCAGGCCACACGCTGCAGGGCACTGGGTGGGTTGTAGGATATTTTTAGGGATCCCAGGTGCGTTGAGTAGGCTAAAGAATCCTGGGGCTGGGAGGATTTGGGGGCATTGGAAGGATTGAGAAGCCTGGGGCTGGGCGGATTTGAGGTAGGTGTTGGAAGGGTTGGAGAAGCCTCTGTTTGAGCAGATTTGGGGGCACCAAGTGGGTTTTGGGGTGGTTTGGGGGTACCAGGGGTGTTGGGAGGGATGGAGACACCTGAGTTTGGATGGGTACACAGCCATCAGCCACCCTGAACATCCACATCCAGCACAGCCACTCACCACTAACACTGGCCGAATGCCACCCACCAGCTGCCACCGCCACCATCCGCACACCGGCCAACGCCTCCACCAGCCGCGGCTGCAGCTCGGACTCCAGGGTGCCATGGCCGAGCTGCCCGTGCCTGTGGGGATACGCAAATGGACAGACAGACACACACCCCTCTGGAGCCCTACTGCTCTCCAGCTTTTGCCCTGCAGTGACCCACAGTCCTGACTGAGCCCCTCTGCTTGATGTTGCTTCTGATGACGATGAGCCGACACCTGGAAACCTCACCACCACTTCCACGGCAGGGGTGCAGGATGAATCTGTGCAGTGACTGACACAAAGCTGACTCGAAACATCGTCACAGAATCCCAGCCTGATGGGTGTGGGAAGGGCCCACTGGAGCGCCTCTGGTGCCCCCCACCCTGCTCCAGCAGGGTCACCCAGAGCAGGGGGCCCAGCAGCGCAGGGTCCAGGCGCCTTTGGAATCTCTCCGGAGAAGGAGACTCCCCAAGCTCTCTGGGCAGCCTGGGCCAGACTCCAACCCCCTCCCACCAAAGAAGTTGCTCCTCCTCCTGCTCCGAGGGAATCTCCTGAATTCCAGTTGGTGCCCCTGAACTGGGGAGCCCAGAACTGGACCCAACACTCCAGAAGTGGTCTCACTGGGGCGGAGCAGAGGGGCAAGAGAACCTCCCTCTCCCTGCTGCCCATGCCCTTCTCCATGCCCCCTAGGAGACCACTGGTGATGGTCCAGCTCACACAGCTCTGCTGCCCACAGCCACCCATCTTTGGTGGGTTTATCTTCCCTAAACAGCAAGGAGGAACACGTAAGACCTTCCACCCTACAGATAGTAAATCAAGCCCAGCTGTGCCCAGAAAGAGCCCGCCCATAGCGGGGCTTTAGCAGCCCAGAGCTCCCAGTGCCTCTCTGCAGTCACTGTATTTACTGCACCCAAACGCAACTGCTGACAAGTGACCCACGGAGTCTGGGGTTAGAGGCTGTTTATTTCCAAGGGGTTTACCCTTCTCCTGTGGGGTTGTAACAGCAGATCTCGGACTGATGTTAGTTGGATGGTACCGAGTTCCAGCTCAGCAACAAACAGCTCTGACGGACAGTGGGTGGGTGCTTTTGTTGGGTGTTTGGGAACAGAGGGAGCTGAACCTTGCACTGATCTGAAGCAGCCGGTGAGGGATGCAGCCAGGTACAGACACGGTGGGTGGCTGACGCCCGCCCAGGGGAAGGAGAGGGATGTGTTGAACTGATGGACCAACAACCTCAGCCAGGAGCCTGGCAGCCTGATGGGGGGAGACATCCCAGCACTGCTGTGGCACCCAGAGAGAGGCTGAGGGACCGGAAAGCTGACAGCCGAGGGAGCGCATTAGGGAATAGACACCCTTTAACTGGGGACAGCAAGCGAGCTGCCGCTCACACCTCCCTGCTGTGATGGCTTTACGAGACAGTCCCCCAAACTTACAGTTGTGTTACACAGGACACTGCATCCTGCGGTTGTGTCAATTGCGCTGCAATAAGAATCGGCACTGTCACCTTGGACGTACAGCACTGGGCACACGGGAGCAGAGCTGCAGGACCCAACGGGCGTGTGAAGATAAACCCCCCAAAAACTGCCACTGAGGAGGGACCGCAGGGACCTCAGTGGTCATGCAGAGAGACTCAAGTGTCCTCACAGGTCACCTGGACAGGGCCACGAGCCGAGGGCACAGCAGGAGCCACAGGACAGGGCTGGCTGAGGGTGCACCTGGGGGCCTGGCAGTGTCCTTCAGGGTAAGCCCTCCGGGTACATCAGCAGGGCAGGTGCCAGGCTGGGATTGCTCAGTGACAGCATGAGAAAGGCCATGTTTCTTCCTAAGAAGCAGTCTTTGCTAGTCAATCAATTTACTAATCGACCAGCACTGCAGAGACTTGAACCAGTTTGTCTTCTCTGACAAGCTAACCATGGGGGTGGGGGCCTCAGACCTTGAGGTGACCCCCCCTGCTCCTCCTGACATCCTCCCACCTACATCCCTGGAGCCCCTCCTGTACCTGTCGCATCCTCTTGCACACACACACACCCCTGGCACACTCCAAATCTGTCCCTGCACCATCTTCCTATTCCCCCTCCCTTCCCCGGTGTCCTTAAACCCCCCTCAACCTCCCGGCAAACCCGCTGCTGTCCCTCCTGCTGCCACCCTTCCCTTGCACCCNCGGGAGTCAGCGGCCGCACCGAGACAGCCCCGGGCACCGGGACAGCCCGTGGGCGAGGGATGGAGCACCTCAGGGGGGGATCGGGACAGCCCGGGGGAGATGGCACCGCCGGCAGCAAAGAAGCAACCTCAGGCGGACGGGGAGATCCCGGGGCGATCGGCACCGCGGGAGAGGAGGGGAACATGCCGAGGGGACAGAGAAATTCCGAGGTGGCAAAGACAGCCCGGGGGGACCGGTACTAAACGAGAAGGGACATCCC
>VWZK01012756.1:53523-65058 GCA_013396935.1 Baryphthengus martii
GGCCGGTGCTGTCCGGAGCAGGGCGCTGCCCATCACCGGTGCCGCTTGCGCAGGGCGATGAGGTCCTGGTGGATGGCACTGAAGCTGGGCCGCTTGCGGGGGTCATACTCCCAGCACCGCTGCATCAGCTGATACACCTCCTCGGGGCACTGCTTCGGGGGGTCCAGCCTCATGCCTGGGGGGTGACAGGGACATGGCAGCCCAGGCCACCGGCCCCTCACCCCCCATGGCCCCATCCTGCCTATCCCAGGGGAACAGCCCCACGGCGGACCTGCCAAGCCAGGCCCACGACCCCGCAGTGTCCCCCAGAGCTAGACCCCTAGCTCCGTCTCTCACCCTGTTCCACCGCCTCCCGTGTCTGCTGGTTGCTGAGGTTGGCATAGGGGACGGCGCCCAGGCTGAAGGCTTCCCACAGCAGGATCCCGAAGCTCCAGACATCGCTCTCCGAGCTGTATCGGCCTGGGGACATGGGGCAGGATGGGCACTGGTGGCTCAGACACCCACAGCATCTCCGCCCTGGCTGTGCCCGCAATGAGGGGGCAGTGGGACGGTGTGCCCCGGATTCCCGGATCCCAGCTGTGCTGTGGGGCTGCCAGGCTGTGCCCAGCTCTGTCCCATACCATAATTGAGCGCTTCGGGAGCTGTCCACTTGACAGGGATCTGCTTCATCCCTGCTGTGGAAGCGTAGATGCCATCCTCCTCCTCCCGGGACATCCCAAAGTCACTGATCTTCAGAGTGTTCTTCTCTGTCACCAGGCAGTTGCGAGCGGCCAGGTCTCTGGGATGGCCCAGAGCCATCAGCCACCATCCCAGCCATGCCCAGGGGTCTCCACCTGGCACGAGACAGGGGCAGCAGAGGCTCCGTGGCTCCCCCTGCCCTGCCCAGCACCCGCAGCCCACCTGTGGATGCAGTGCTTGCTCTCTAGGTACTCCATGCCAGCGGCCGCATTCTCCGTCATCTTGATCAGCTCCTTGGGGCGCAGGTGGGGCCCCTCGCTGCGCAGGAAGCTCAGGAAGTCCCCTCCTGTGCCCAAGATTGTGGAGCTGGCGGCAGCTGCCCTGGCACACTGTTCACATGCCATGGTACACACCATGGCACACCTGGAGGCCACGGGACGGGGTCTGCTCACCCTGTACCAGCTCCATGACGATGTAAATGGGCTGCTTCTGGGTGCAGACGCCGATCAGCCGAACGATGTTTGGGTGGTTGTACTGCTTGAGGATCCTGGGGGGGACAGAGAAGGGCACGGTGTGTGCGCAGGGACACGTCTGCCCTGGGCACAGCACAACTCCGTGCCGTTCGCAGGGTGCTCTGCCCAGCTGGGTGGGTGACACGGCCCTCAGCACACGGTGCTGCCATCCCAGTGGTGCATCAACAGCCCTGAAGATGGACAGACGGGCTGGCTGCACACACCTGGCTTCCTGCAGGAATTTGGCCTTGATCTCAGGCGGGAGGGTTTCCCGGCAGGATTTCACCGCCACAGGGGTGTTGTCAGCACGCAGGCGGCCGCTGAACACCTCCCCAAAGTTACCCTGCCAAGAGACGCGAGGGCAGTGGCCCAGCTTGCCACAGTGTGGTCCAAGGCAACCCCTCTCCTGCCACAGACCCCTGGGACAGTCCCGTCCCCCCACAGACCCTCTGGGACACCCCTGTCCCCCTGCAGACCCCCTGGAACAGCTGGGTCCCTGCAGATCCTGCGCAGGCCGGCAGCAGAGCACCCCAACTCACCCGGCCAATGCGCTCTCCCAGCAACACGTCCTCATGGTTGAGCACCCATTTGTCCTGCCGTGAGAGGATACCGCGAGTGACGAGCCGTCACCCAGCTTGGGCAGGCCCGCATCCCAGATGCAAATCCCCAACCCCCAGTCCCCTCCACATCTGAGTCCCCACATCTAGCTGCAGATCTTGGGGGTCCCAGCCCAGCTGTGAGGAGGAGGCCGGGCAGGGGTCTTGTCCCTCTCCCCACTGCCAAACGTCACCTTGGGCACAGCCCTGGCCAGGACGATGCCACTCTTCCGGGTGATGGGCTGCTGGCTCTGCAGGAGGTGCTCGACGAGCAGCGGGATGGTGGGGAAGCCCTCACCCTCCAGCCGGTACATGCTCTGTGGGGAGGGGAGGCTGAGGGGTTGTGTCCGCACATGCGCGGGGTTGTGCTCATGAGGGCTGGGTGCACAGATGTGCACATGTGTACAAGCACACACATGGCACAGGACACACACACACTGGACAGGGCAACCACATGTGAGTTCACATGTATGATGAGGCCATAGCTCAAGTTCTGGCATCAGTTTTGGGCCCCTCAATCCCAACAGGACCTTGAGGGGCTGGAGCGTGGCCAGAGAAGGGCAACAGAGCTGGGGAAGGGTCTGGAGCAGGAGTGTGGTGAGGAGTGGCTGAGGGAGCTGGGCTTGTTCAGCCTGGAGCAAAGGAGGCTCGGGAGAGACCTTCTGGCTCTCCACAACTCCCTGAAAGTCAGGAGCTTGGAGCCAGGGGGGTTGGGCTCTGCTCCCAAGGAACAAGCAGCAAGACAAGAGGAACCACCCTCCAGTTGCCCCAGGGGAGGTTTAGGTTGGAGCTGAGGATCAATTTCTCCAGCCCTCTGCAGGGTTGTCCAGGCCTGTGCGAGCCTGCCCAGGGCAGGGCTGGAGTCCCCCTGATCCCTGGAGGGGTTTCCAAGGCGTGGAGCTGTGGTGCTGAGGGACAGGGCTCAGTGGTGCCCTGGCAGGGATGGGGCAATGCTGGGACTCCAGGAGCTGAAAGGTCTCTCCCAACCAAACCCATTCTACGGTTCTCTGATGCTTGGCTCACACCCCATGCTCCACCCTTGGCCACACAAGGCTGGGCACACAAAACTTGCACCCAACTCATGCCTCTTGGGGCCTCACACCAGGTCTGTGCCCCTGCAGGGACCCCTGCCTGCCCACACGGGGCCAGCCCGGCCGACCCTCCCCACCCAGTGCACTCACGTCGGCAGCCTGGATGATGAAGTGCCGGGGCTGCCCATCCCACAGCACACTGAGCACGTACTCCTGCTTGCCCTGGCTCTCCCGCACCAGGAAATCCCCACTGCAGCTCAGCAGCTCCTGCACCTCCGAGCGCGGGATGGCCCCGTGGTACCAGACCTGCTGGCACAGCGGCTTCTGCACCTCTGGGATCAGTGGCACGGGGGGCGGCAGCTGGACAGAGATCAGGGTGAGCCCAGAGGTGCTCCCGGGTCCTGCTGTAGGTGGGGGCAGCAGGGTAGCAGGAAGCAGGGGCTGGAGGGGCTGGAGCACTGAGGGGAGGTCACTGTGCGGCCGGAGAGAAGAGGGCAGGGTGTGCTGGGGGCCAGGATGCCCAGCAAGGCAGCTGGTTGGGAGGGCAGGGTGGCCGGAGGTACCCAGGGACTCACCGAGTACTTGGGGCTGAAGATGCCGGTGATGTGGTTCTTGAGGGTCTCCAGCGCGGTGGCCCCACTCCGCTCCTGCTCCTGGGGGGAGGCGTGAGCTGTGCGCTGCCCAGGGAGCCTCCCGAGCCCCATCCCGGGGCACAGCAACGTAGGACTCACCGTGGAGGAGACCGACTGCCGGTCCTCCTGCAGTGGCAGGGCGGGCAGGGGCTCCCCGGTGCCCAGATCCCCCAACTTCCCGGCCAGCAAGTCCCGCTGCGCCCGCAGCTTGGCCTGGGCGCAGAGGCAGCCCTCGAGCTGCTGCTGCACCTCCTGCAGCCCCTGCCGCTTGCCCAGCAAGTGCACTCTGTGGAGGGGACAAGCCACTGAGCCCCCGCCGCCTGCCACCCGATGCCCTTCACCTGTCCCATGCCTCACCGCTCCCCAGCGCTCCGGCCCTGCTCCGCGCTCCGGATCTCTGCCTGCAGCTCCCGCACCCGCTGCTCCTTGCCGCTCACCGCCTCTGCCGCCGCTACCAGCTCCTCCTCGACCGACGTCAGGCTGCAGGAGACATGTGCTGGGCACTGCTGAGCCATGCTGCCGCTGAGCCACGCCGCCACCGCTGTCCGCCATCTGCCCCCGCCCGTGGCCCGGCCCTGCTCACGAGTGCTGGACGCTCTCGACGGTCAGCTCGTTCAGCTGCAGTTCCCCCGGCACCAGGCCCTCCGTCTCCTCCAGCAAGCTCTCGTCAAAGGACACGGCTGGCGGCACCTCGGAGCCGTACCTGTGGGCACCCAGCGTGGCTCTGCTTCCCACAGGTGCCTGCGGCTGGCGGGGCTGTGCCCAGCAGTGGGGCTGTGGCCACGTGGGGCCATACCTGTGGCTCTGGATGAAGCTGCTGTACTCAGTGGCTGGCTCGATGGCCTGGATAGCGCCGGCGATCTCCTGGTGCAAGGCCAGCACATCCTCCTGCACCAAGCTGCTGATACTGTAGTACTCTCCGAGGATCTCCTTCCTGCGGCCAGGCAGGTGCTGGGGGCTGCCGGGTGACTGTGCCCCCCAGCCCAGAGCCCCTTTGTCCGCGTGCCACCCCCCACCCCTGCCCTGCCTCCTGGTCCCCATGTCCCACCAACTTGTGCTCTCAGTGAGCCCTCGTCTCGTGTGGCACTGCTGGGAGTCACGGAGAGAGCTGCAGCGCAAGGGACAGGCGATGGGGCAGGGAAGGAGCATGTGGCTGGTGGAGGGAGTGCTGCTGGTTCTTGGGGACCACAAGGGTGCTCAGGGGTAGGCAGCGGGACGTGGGGTGGGCAGTGGGACATGGGGCAGGCAGCGGGATGTGGGGCAGACCGTGGGATGTGGGGCAGTCAGGGCTCTTACAGGATGAGGACCATCTCTTGCTGGAGGCTGTAGAGGGACTGGTGCAGGCTGGGCAGTGCCTGGGTGTAGTGGTGGTGGTGGTGGAGCGCGGCCGCCTGCACGGCCAGCACGTACTGGTTGTGCAGGGCGTAGAGCTTCCAGAGGCTGCGCACGTACTTCTCCTTCGCCTTGTCCCGCTCCTTGTCTGGGGGAGAGGCCGTGGAAAACGCCCGCCACTGGTGCATCACCAGTCCCAGCGCTGGGGCACATCCCCCCGAGCAGCTGGCAAGGGTCAAGGCACCTGGTGGGGCTGGGGCAGGGGCTGGGGGNGGGGGGTCACGCAGTTCCCCATGCACGAGGATGCTCCCAACCCGTGATGTCCCAAGGCTGGAACTCGCTCCTAGGAGTGTTTCCCAGTTCCCTGGGGGCCAGGCTGGGCTCTCCCTTTGCCACCCACCCACAGACCCCCCACCCAGTCCAGGCTGTGTCACGGATGATGCAGGACACGAGGTTCTCTGTCCATCCCTGACCCATGAGAGGATGCAGCGGGATGGGGATGGAGGCAGGGGGCTGACCAGGCTGGCACCTTTGCTGGCCTCCTGGTACTTGCGCTTGGCCTGGGCGCTGTCACGCACCAGGCTGCGGTACTGGGCCTTCAGCTTCTCCATCTCCTGCTGCGTGGTCTGGGGACAGAGGCACTGTCAGGGAACGGGGCTGTGCTGTGCCCTCTGCTCCCCCTGCCGTGCCCCCCGTACCCACCCGGGCATACTCCTGGTTGAGCTGCTGCCACTGCTCGCTGAAGGCCTTGCGGAGCTGCTGCTTGTCACGGATGAGCAGGCTCAATTTGGCCAGCGGCCCCGCCAACAGCTCCTCGGCGTGCCGACGAAGGATCTGGCTCAGCGTCTCCGTCCGGCTCACCAGCACCCACCATGACTGCAGGGACAAGGTGTCAGGGGCGGCCGCCCGTCGGCGCCGTGCCAGGCTCTGAGGGGCGAGAGTTCTCTCACCGGGGCATCCCTACCTCCCCAATCTGGCCACCGTGGTCGCCGGTGCGTTGCTGGCTGGGACCCTCCTGCTTCTCCAGCTGGGAGAACATGTGGTGCAGCATCCCCGCATACTCCCGGTCGCTCTTGGCACGCTGTGACATCCACTTCTTCATCAGCTCCAGCAGCCGCAGCTCACTGTCCTGCAGCCGCAGCAGCGCACTGTGCCCCTGTGGGCACCACAGCTCTTGCCCGAAGCCCATGGCACCGCCGTCCTGGGTGACAGGAGGCTGCAGATCACAGGGACAGTGTCAGCTGTGGCTGTCGTCACCTCATGCCCCACACCACTGTCACTGGGGTCTGGGGCGCTTTGCATCTCACACCTTCCTGCCCCTTTGCCCTGTCACCAGGAGCGGTTCCCAGGCTAGTAGGACAGGGGCGGGCAGAGGCCTCCATGCACACACAAACTGCCTTGCAAAGCACATTCAAAGCAGACGGGAGGCACACCCCAGACCCCGCGGGGATGGGCCTGTAGCCCGTGCCAGGGAGGAGGAGAAAGTGTGGAGTCAAAAACGGCAGCGTCACCCTTGCCGTGTGTGGGTCTGCTCCCGAAGGGCAGCACAGCCGTGCCCCTCACGCTGGCTAGGGCACAGGTTCCACACAATCTGGCACCTCCAGCCTCATCCTGCCCATTGGCACGGTCACCCCTGTGCCCACGGTGGGGGCAGCCGGGCACGGTGGGACGAGGGAGCTCCCAGGGGCCAGGGCACAGGTGGGGAGCCGGCAGGAGGGCTACAGGGCACCGAACCCCGGAGGAAGGTGACAAGCCTGGACGCATCCCAGCGCCATGGCCACTGGGAGCCAAACTGGTTCCAGTTGTGGCTCCAGGGTGCCCTGCCCCATGGCAAGGGCACAGCTGGAGCAGCAGGGTGCTGGGACACATCTCTGCACAGGGCAGGATGTCCCTGGCACAGCCCTTGACCCCACTGATGCCAGGGCCCAGACCCCCTAGCCCTATAGTGGGATTCCCCGCCCCTGCCACAGCCCTGCCCGGGCACGACCCCTCCAACCTGCGTGTGCCACGAGGTCCCTTCGTGGGGCTGGCGCTGGAGTCCTCCTGGGGCTGGGGCTGGCGCAGTCTGGACCCGGTGCAGCTCCAGCTCCTGGGGAGGAACAGGAAGCCCGGTGCTGACCATACAGCCATTGCGAGATTTCCTGCGCTTCCTCCCCTCCCTGCTCGTGCCCGCGCCCGACACCAACACACGGCCCTGCCACGCCTGGGAAACCCCCAGCCCCTACACCATCCCAGCTGCCCTGCACCAAGGCCTGGGGTGGCAGGATCTGGCCCTGGTGTAGCCCAGAGTCTTCCTCACCCTGCTGTGATCCACTGACCTTAGACCCAGCCCCGCAGGAGTTTGAGCTGGCACAGCCCTCAGGCTGTGCCCAGTCCTGCCTGTCCCCAGCCCCTCTCCTCTCTGCCTCCCCGAAAGGCTGCAGGGACTGGGGTGTACCTGGGAGGTCCTGAAGGCCCTGAGCAGCTCTGCTGAAGGGGTGGCCACCCGGCCAGACTCTGCTCAGTGGTGCCCAGCACCAGGACAAGGGGCACCGGGCACCGACTGGAACCCAGGAGGTTCCCTGGGAGCGGGAGGAGAAACTTCTTTGGTGGGAGGGGGTTGGAGCCTGGCCCAGGCTGCCCAGAGAGCTTGGGGAGTCTCCTTCTCTGGAGAGATTCCAAAGGTGCCTGGACACTGGGCTGCTGGGCCCCCTGCTCTGGGTGACCCTGCTGGAGCTGGAGGGGGACCACCAGATGAGCTCCAGATCCCAGCACCTCGCAGACAGAACAGGTTCCCTCCCCGTCTGTCCTGAGCTGCATGGAAGGCACTGGGCACCTCTGGCAGGGGGCATCCAAGCCTGGGGGCTGGGAGCCGCCATGCCAGGCCGATCAGAACCATGCTGCAAGGCTCCGGCTGTGACAGCGGCTGCAGAAGCTCCTTCCCTGGAAGCCTCAAGGCAGAGGCAGCGGCAGCAGGAAGGTTGCAGTGGGTCACACCACAGCTCACCCAGTTTCACATCCTCTGTCACGCTCCCGCAGCCGGCAGTGCCTGGTGGGGCTGCGGCCCCTGCCCACTCCCGGGCAGGTGCCCCGATGGCCACAGCCCACCCGTGGCACCCAGGTGCCCCCGACCCACAGCTCAGGCCCCTGCAGCCCTCAGCCAAGGGGTGTCAGGGACCTGTGCCCATCCCAGATTCACAAAAAAAGGAAGAGGGGCTGAGCAGCGTCTGCCATCGCCACGGGGAACTTGCTCCTGACCACAGGAAGCCACCGCGGTGGCCACGGGTGCAGTGAGGCCGAGGGGCTCTGCTGAGAGGAGCTGCCCCTGCAAGCAAGTGCAGACCCTCCCGCGGGGCTGGGGTGGGCTCTGCCTGAGGCTTGGGCAACAATTTCTCCCTTCTCCTCTAAATCTCCCTCTTTTAGTTTCAAACCATCCCCCCTTGTCCTGTCCCCCAGGGCCGCCCNGAACCACAAGCTTTTATAACAAAAAATGTCTTTCTAAAAGCTTATACCTATTGCTGCAATAGAAAAACCTAGTGAAATGCATACAATTTAGCAGGCTTTAAAAATAATTTTTAGTGTACCAGAGACAGGAAAAAATAATGTTATTAACCATATACATGAAAAAATGCCAAATTCGTAATAAGTTGGAAAAGTCAAAACGTTTAATTATGTCTTGATTCAGCATTAAACTGAACCAAACATTTTTCTGTTAACAGTGTTTTTTATTTTTTCCGTTTACTCATTATCTTGCAAAACAACCATTATTTTTTTTTTTTTTTTTCTGTTTTGGAAATGTCTTGATTAGATTTTAAACAACTTTTTATTTCTCAGTAATTTTTGAAAAGGGTAGGTGTGTACAGTAGTTTTTCCTCATAAATGGTTCTGAAAAATTTTGATAAAGGCATTCATTGTGAAATGTTAAGCTGCTGTATTTCTTCATCATTAAGTTCAGGCATACTCCGGCGGGTGGGGAGCCCCGGGCCACTGTGGTGTGGGAGGCAGACCGGGGCAGAGTCCGGGGCCCCTCGGCCTCGCCTGCCCCGGCCCCACGGTGCTAGGCAGGGAGGAGAGAGGGGCGGGAGGGCTCATCAAAGGGCACTTTGGTCTCTGATGAAGGCAGTCCTCTCGCTGTGGCCCTCGTACTCCTCACCGTCTGACTCTGAGGGGCCCTCCTCTTGCCAGATGTCAGAGGGGAGGCCCTTGTAGGAGATGATGCCGCTGTCCAGAGCATAGACCTTCACGCCTCGCAGGCTGAAGCCCGAGCGCGCCTGCAGCACCAGGAAGACGGTGACGAAGATGATGACAATGAGGATGCAGCTGAGGCTGGCGATGAGGACAGGCAGGTTGGCTGGATGGGAGGCCTCGGCCGGTGCCTCGCCCTCTGCCAGGGCGGGGGACGCGCGGCTGCTCTGCGTCTGGTGGGAGCAGGAGAGGTCGAGGCTGCTGAAGTGGGAGTGCGCAGGGCAGGTCAGGCACTGGTTGGGGCCAGGCCCAGTGCAGGTGGCGCAGGAGGGGTGGCAGGGCAGGCAGAGGTGGGGTGTGATGGGCTCCACGCTGTTCTCCAGCTCGTAGTGCGTGCTCTGGAAGCCGGGCGCGAAGCCGGGCGGGCAGCGCTTCAGGCAGCTCTTCTGGTGCAGGTAATAGCCCTCCTCACAGACTGCGGGGAGGCAATGCGTCAGCGCCGGGCAGAGGGTCAGCACGGGATGGATGGGCTGCCCGCATCCCCGTCCCACCCCCTGCTGGTCCCACACTACACTCACCCACACAAGTCTGGCTGGGGGTCAGAGTCTTGCAGCCGCTGCTCTCCAGCTGGTTGGAGAGGCTGGGGGAGTTGGTGGCCGTTCCGTACAGCACCAGCGTGAACTTGGTCAGGGTGCCTGCAAGAGCATGGGGAGAGGACCACTGATGTGGGGTGAGCATCCCCACAAAGGGGTGGGGACCACCGAGGCAAGGTGAGGGACACCAGTGTGGAGTGATGGCCACCGAGGCAGGAAAAGACTACTGAGGCACCCACAGGACCATCCACACTAGGGACAGGCCCAGGGAGGGGCCTTGCACTGCTCCCCACCGCTGGCTGTCAGGGGACAGCAGGGCTATGCCCAACACCTGGAAGCCCCCAACACGGCACTATGACCTGGTGCAGGGCAGGGGAGACAGGCCAACTGGCACAGGGAGCACCTCCCAGCCCAGACCAGCTGGATCCCCTCCCCACACACCCAGCTCCAGCCTCTCCCGGCCCAGGTCCCTGCAAAGCATCCAAGCGTCACCGTCCCCTCTGCCGGTGACAGTGGTGGGGCCAGGCTGGCTCAGCCCTACCGTAGTTGTTGGCGTCACTGGTGTTCTCGATCTCCAGCACCCACTCCCCAGAGGGGTCCTCGTCCCACGAGTGCGTCGTCATGAAGGCCCAGTCATTGAAGCCGTCGGCCGAGAAGTCGTGGGGCCTGGACGAGCAGTGGGCGGGAGGTCGGTGTCAGTGTCCCACAGACCCCCTCGCGCCAGCCAGGGCCTGGGGCCACCCCGGGGTCCCTCCAGCCGGTACCTACCTGGCGGCCAGCAGAGTGGAGCGGGTGCCCATGGGGCTGACCAGGTGGATGGCCAGGTCCCCACGTCGGTTGTAGGAGAGCGTCAGCCGGGCCTGCGCGTGCTCCAGCCGGCTGATGAAGTTGGCTTTCCCCAAGCAGGCCTCCACCTTCCTCCGCACCTCCAGGCGCTTCCCGATGTCCCTACCAAGGGCAGGAAACAGTAAGCCCAGTCCCAGACCTGGGGCATCATCATGGTGCTAAGGGACAGGGGTCAGTGGTGCCNGACCACCAGATGAGCTCCAGATCCCAGCACCTCGCAGACAGAACAGGTTCCCTCCCCGTCTGTCCTGAGCTGCATGGAAGGCACTGGGCACCTCTGGCAGGGGGCATCCAAGCCTGGGGGCTGGGAGCCGCCATGCCAGGCCGATCAGAACCATGCTGCAAGGCTCCGGCTGTGACAGCGGCTGCAGAAGCTCCTTCCCTGGAAGCCTCAAGGCAGAGGCAGCGGCAGCAGGAAGGTTGCAGTGGGTCACACCACAGCTCACCCAGTTTCACATCCTCTGTCACGCTCCCGCAGCCGGCAGTGCCTGGTGGGGCTGCGGCCCCTGCCCACTCCCGGGCAGGTGCCCCGATGGCCACAGCCCACCCGTGGCACCCAGGTGCCCCCGACCCACAGCTCAGGCCCCTGCAGCCCTCAGCCAAGGGGTGTCAGGGACCTGTGCCCATCCCAGATTCACAAAAAAAGGAAGAGGGGCTGAGCAGCGTCTGCCATCGCCACGGGGAACTTGCTCCTGACCACAGGAAGCCACCGCGGTGGCCACGGGTGCAGTGAGGCCGAGGGGCTCTGCTGAGAGGAGCTGCCCCTGCAAGCAAGTGCAGACCCTCCCGCGGGGCTGGGGTGGGCTCTGCCTGAGGCTTGGGCAACAATTTCTCCCTTCTCCTCTAAATCTCCCTCTTTTAGTTTCANGGCAGGGGCAGTGCTGGCACCGGTGCCACCCTACTGCCCCAGCCAGCAGTGTCCACAGCCCTGCCCAGGGGCAAAACAAGGGGCCCAGGGCAGCCTCGCAGGGCATAGGCTGTGCGAGGGTGTCCCTGCCCGTGCCAGGGGCACAGGGCGGGGTGCCGCCCTGCCCCACACCCTCCAGAGCGGGGGCTCCCAGCCGCGCCGCGAGTAGTCGCAGGGACGGGTGGCAGGGGCTGAGGCCTGGGCATTATTGCTGTTGAAGGGTGTGAGTGGCGGGCCCAGGCCC
>VWZK01012756.1:65608-77780 GCA_013396935.1 Baryphthengus martii
CCCACACTACACTCACCCACACAAGTCTGGCTGGGGGTCAGAGTCTTGCAGCCGCTGCTCTCCAGCTGGTTGGAGAGGCTGGGGGAGTTGGTGGCCGTTCCGTACAGCACCAGCGTGAACTTGGTCAGGGTGCCTGCAAGAGCATGGGGAGAGGACCACTGATGTGGGGTGAGCATCCCCACAAAGGGGTGGGGACCACCGAGGCAAGGTGAGGGACACCAGTGTGGAGTGATGGCCACCGAGGCAGGAAAAGACTACTGAGGCACCCACAGGACCATCCACACTAGGGACAGGCCCAGGGAGGGGCCTTGCACTGCTCCCCACCGCTGGCTGTCAGGGGACAGCAGGGCTATGCCCAACACCTGGAAGCCCCCAACACGGCACTATGACCTGGTGCAGGGCAGGGGAGACAGGCCAACTGGCACAGGGAGCACCTCCCAGCCCAGACCAGCTGGATCCCCTCCCCACACACCCAGCTCCAGCCTCTCCCGGCCCAGGTCCCTGCAAAGCATCCAAGCGTCACCGTCCCCTCTGCCGGTGACAGTGGTGGGGCCAGGCTGGCTCAGCCCTACCGTAGTTGTTGGCGTCACTGGTGTTCTCGATCTCCAGCACCCACTCCCCAGAGGGGTCCTCGTCCCACGAGTGCGTCGTCATGAAGGCCCAGTCATTGAAGCCGTCGGCCGAGAAGTCGTGGGGCCTGGACGAGCAGTGGGCGGGAGGTCGGTGTCAGTGTCCCACAGACCCCCTCGCGCCAGCCAGGGCCTGGGGCCACCCCGGGGTCCCTCCAGCCGGTACCTACCTGGCGGCCAGCAGAGTGGAGCGGGTGCCCATGGGGCTGACCAGGTGGATGGCCAGGTCCCCACGTCGGTTGTAGGAGAGCGTCAGCCGGGCCTGCGCGTGCTCCAGCCGGCTGATGAAGTTGGCTTTCCCCAAGCAGGCCTCCACCTTCCTCCGCACCTCCAGGCGCTTCCCGATGTCCCTACCAAGGGCAGGAAACAGTAAGCCCAGTCCCAGACCTGGGGCATCATCATGGTGCTAAGGGACAGGGGTCAGTGGTGCCCTGGCAGTGCTGGGACTCCAGGAGCTGAAAGGTCTCTCCCAACCAGAACGGTTCTGTGATTCTAGGATTCCACTCTATCCTGGGACAGGCAGCCTTGCCCCAGCTCCCGGGCCCGGTGGGGTTTACTCTGCCAAGCACGCAGTGCCTGGTGCCACCTCCCCAGGCACCACTCAGTGCCAGCCCTGAATGGGCCCTTTCTTTGCCGGCTGCTGGGCCGGCTACGCCCTGCGCGGCATGGCCAGGGACGGGACAGGCACGGCTGTCCCTGTGTGGCTGTCCCTTTGCGGTGCCAGCCCCGCTGCCAGCTGGGATGTGGGTTCCACGGAGAGCCTTCCCTGGACAGGGGGTCCCAGGGGAGTGTGGCAGGGCGATGGGCACAGGTGGGACCCAGCCCCGTCTGCCTCCGAGAGCCCTCAAGGCAGCGTCCTGGCCGCACACGGGACTCTGCACACCCTGTGCAGTGGCCAAGCAGGACTAAAAGGAGCTTCTGTTTGCCCCTGAAAAGCCCCTCTGTGTGGAGATGACTCGGGCTGGCTGCTCCTGAACCGCAGCGCCCGGCCTGCGCCTCAGCCCCAGCACAGCGGGCAGGCTCAGTGTCCAGCGCCAGATAATGGCTGAGGGACCTTCCCTGGCGCTCCCTGAGCTTCCGCAGGAGCATGGCCTGGGGGCTCAGGGGCAGTTCAGCCCCAGGGAATCCCCCTCTCCCCACCCTGCACCCCAGTGTGCTTGGCACAGGCACTGGGGATGCCCTGCAGGGTTCAGCAGCCCTTACTTGGGCTCCGTGAGGACGTCGATGACGCATTTCCTCTGCGGTCCCACCGTTGTCCAGTTCTTGGCCAGGCTCACCATGGCACCGGCGTCCAGCAGCCCGTAGCCGTAGGAGTGGCTGACTGTAGGCAAAGGCAGGCTCAGCACTGCTCGCGGGGGTCCCCAGCAGGGGACATGTGCCAGGACCTGTGCCCAGCTCCACCACCAGGGCCTCTGGCCTGCTTAGCCCCACCGGGCTGCCAGGAGCCTCTGCCCCAGCATCCCAGGGACAGTGGGACCAGGGTCCCCCCATCCGTCCCTGGCACCCCGGTACCTTTGCGTCCGACGCCGTTGGTGACCCAGTCGTTAGCATTGAGGTGAGCCGGCTTCGACGTCCGCACCACCAGGTGCTGCATGTCCCGCCAGGTCAGGTTCTTGCTGCAGGGGAGGAGACACGGGGCTCAGGCACCAGCTCCCGGCTCCTCCTGACCCCAGTCCGGTCCATGCCGGAGTGCCAGTGTCCCATGGGGCCCACGTGGCCGCTCCCAGCCCCGCTCCGTCCTGGTCCTTACTTGGCTTCCAGAGCGAGAGCGATGATGCCGGCGGCCAGGGGTGCCGAGGCCGACGTGCCCGTGTGCGATTCGGTGCACTTCTGTCTGAGGTCTGTCGTCACCTGCCAGCAGTGACGGGGTACAGGGTGTCACGAGCGCCAAGGGTGCCGTGGGCACCGGGCACCTCCAGGAGCCGGCTGGGGGGCTGCGTCTCCACGAAGGAGGTGCAGCAGAGCCACCGCTCCCGAGATACCTCATGAGCTTCCTTTGGAAACCCTCAGCCAGCCCTGCTCCCGGCTCCCTGGCCGGTTTGGCTCCCGCAGAGACGTCCACGGTGTCCACGGCTCACGGCACGTCCCGCCCCCGCAGGTGGCCACCACCCGCCCCCACTCACAATCTGCTTCTCGTTCTGGTTGCCGCTGCTGTAGGTGGTGGCGAGGGTGGAGGAGCAGGCCTCGCTGTACCAGGGCACGTTCCCATACTGCGTGGTGCTGCTGATGGACAGCGTGTAGATGCTGTTGGTGTAGCCGTCACAGTTGCAGCTATCGTGCTCCCGGCCCCCGTTCCCAGATGCCCATACAAAGATGGAGCCCAGTCCACCTCGGCCCTGGCAACAGAGGTGGCGTGAGGGACAGCGCCGGTGTCACCTGGTGTCACCTGGTGTCACCTGGTGTCACCCGCGCTGCTGCAGGGCAGGGAGCCCCAGGGACAAGCAGCCAGTGCTGGCCCTGGATCTCCTGTAGCCCAGGTGTGAAAGACTGAGCAGATGTGGCCTTTCAGGGCTTCCAGGGGCCTGTCAGAAAGATGGGGACAGACTTTGGAGCAGGGCCTGTTGGGACAGGACAAGGAAGGGTGGGTTTAAACTAAAAGAGGGAGATTTAGACTGGAGAGAAGGGAGAAATTGTTGGTGCTGAGGGTGGTGAGAGCCTGGCCCAGGTTTCCCCGAGAGGTGGTGGCTGCCCCATCCCTGGCCCCATTGCAGGGGAGGTTGGATGGGGCTCTGAGCAACCTGCTCCAGTTCCAGATGTCCCTGCTCCCTACAGGGGGGTTGCACCCGATGGCCTTGAAAGGTCCCTTCCCACCCAAACCAGTCTGGGATTCTATGATGCAGCTGTGACATCAGGGGACAGCAGGACACCAGCGGTCACAGACAGTGCCTGGTGCCTGGCACTGCCACCTCTCACCACTGCCACGCCTATGGGGGGTGCCAGGGACCGTGCAGAGGCTGCCCCAACCAGTAAGGCATTGGGCAGCCTTCTTCTGCTGGGAACAGGCAGGAACCAGCACAGGGCTTCGGGGAGCAGGGAGAGCCCGTCCCGAGAGCCCTGGACCTGGGAGGATGAGGATGGGGCTGCTCGGAAAAGAGAGATAAGCACCAGGCACGGGAGGAGCCATGAGTCAGAGTTGCCCAACGAGAAGAACAGGAAAAACCAACTGAGCCTGCTCCTGGAAATGAGTTGTGAGGCAGAGGGTGGGACAACGACCCAGGCAGGGCAGGAGCTCGGCCAGAGCTCTCCGGGCACACTCCCCTGCTCACCTGACTGACTCCTCGGAAGAATGCCTCCTCTGCCAGCCGGGCCGGGCCATCCACGGTCTTGCCATCGTCCTCGGGGCCCCAGCTGGCACTGTAGATGTGGATGTGGTTGGGATTGAGGCCCAGGGAATGGGCCTCCACAGCATCAGTCACCTCCCCATCCAGCATGCGCACGCCTAGGGCCAGAGAGCAGATGTCACGGGCGACCGGGCTGGGCAGGGCGGCCGCGCTGCCGCCAGCGAGAGCCCTCCGTCCGTTGCTACCGCCTCGTGCCAGCGGAGCCGAGATCCCCGGCACGGCCCTGCTCCTCCGGCACCCGTCCCGCCCTTGGTGCGGGGCAGGGCGGCACCCACCTCCGATCCTGGCGTTGTAGGCCACGCCGACACCGCAGATACCATTGTTCGCCACAGCAGCGACTTCCCCGGCGCAGCGAGTGCCGTGTCTGCGGCCGAAACAGCACCGAGCACGCTCAGAGGGAGCATGGGTTGGGCACTGGCCGCAGCCGGAGGGACCAGCGCCTACGCTGCCTGAACCCCACAGGGCTCCTCCACCCGCCCTCCCGCTCCAGAGCGGGGACCAAATGCGCACTGGGCACCCCAGAGGACACTGCTCGTGTCAGGGAGAGAGGTGAGGATTTCTCCAGGGGCAAAAGCGCACTGCCACCCACAGTGCGTGCGAGCTGGCACTGCCACCGGGTCCCTGTGGTGGCTGGGCTCTTCCACCCCCGCCCTGGCCTCACCTATTGTCGTTCATCTGTGTGTAGCGGGGCTGCGGGTCCGGGTCCTGGTCGTTGACATCGAAGCTCGCCCCTGGGTCCTGGCAGACAGACATGGCGGTGAGAGCCCAGCCACTGCGGCCACCGAGCCCCAGCACTCTTGGCCACGCATTTCCAGGGCAGCACCACCCAGACAGGACCCCTGGCATATGGCCCAACACTTACGTAGTTGCCCTCCAGGTCAGGATGGTTCTTCTCAATCCCGTCATCCAGGATGGAAACCACGATGCCCTTGCCCGTGTAGCCCTGCTCCCAGGCCTGGCGCACGTTCAGGTCCCGCTGGTTCGTGTTGTACTGTCAAGAGAGGCCCCAGCGATAGGCGCTGTGCCCGGCCGCTGGCACTGCAGCGTGGTCTGCCCAGAGCCCTCCCAGCCCGTTACAAGAGGCAATGGGCAAGAGGCAGCCCTCACAGAATCCCAGCGTGGTGGGGGTTCGAAAGTCCCTCTGGAGCTCATCTGGTGCCACCCCCCTGCTCCAGCAGGGTCACCCAGAGCAGGGGCCCAGCAGCACAGTGTCCAGGAACCTTTGGAATCTCTCCAGAGAAGGAGACTCCACAACCTTTCTGTCATGGTTCAACTTCATAAGGTTCCCCTCCACCCAACTCTCCAGCCTGTCCAGGTCTCCAAACAGCAGCACAACCTCCTGGAGCATCAGCCGCTCCTCCCAGTTTTGTATCCTCAGAAAACCTAAGCCCAAGAAGGGCCACTCCAAAAGGAGATGGAGTCCCAGACTGTGCCTGGCTCCACAAACCCAGCTCCTTTACAGAGACCGGGCTCATGCCCGAGCTTGATGGTGCGGATGGGCACAGAGCCCACTCCTGGGCCAGGCAAAGGGGCTGCTCCCACCCAGTCTAGCCCCAGCACGGCGTCTTTCCTGGACACAGAGCACTGGGCAGCTGCCTCTGGCTGGCCTTTCCTATCCTTCCTCCTCCCTGCCAGCCTGGTCAGCAACAGCTCCCTTGGGTGCCAAGTCTGTGTCCCCAGAATTCACCCTGGCAGCGGTGACTTTCCCCCCTGCCCCTGGCCTGGCACTCACCAGATACCACTGCTGTGGGAACTTGGGGTCTGTGGGCTCCATGAACACGTCTCGCTTGGTCCTGCGCTTTGCCACCTGCTGCTCCAGCCACTGCACCTGCAGGCACAGCAAGGCCATGGGGCTCCCGGGGTCCCCTGACACCAGCTCACCCAGAGGGGCTGTCCCTGTGGAGCTGGCAGCTGGCACTGGGCCAGCACAGCCACCGCAGCACCCAGACTATCCCTCCCAGGCGCTGCCGACCCCTTGCCCTCGCTGGCCACAGGCCAGGCTCACACCCGGCTCTGCCACGGGCACCGATGCCAGGGGGCGGCTGGAGGCGGCTCAGCCCTGTCCCGCGCCCAGAGCTGGCTCCTGGGGCAGCGTTGGGTGCCCAGGAGCATGGTTGGGCACTGCTCACCCTCCGTGCCTACCTGCGGCTCCCTGGCCAGGCGGCTGTGCCAGGGCTGGTGGGGCCGGAGGGAGCGCTTCACCACGGCGCGGTGACGGAAGTGGTAATAGTTGCCGATGATCTGCAACGGGAGAGGAGTGGGATGGACAGGAGAGAGGTCACCTCGACCCCCTGCCTCCCACCGTGCAATCCCGAACCCCAGGGGCTACCATGGGCTGGCTGGGACTCCTGCTCTGGACCTTCTGCAGGGCCACGGCCACTGGTGACAAGGTGGCCAGGGAGACCCTGGGGCCACTGCGACATGGGCTCTGACCCCCACCCGCAGGTCCCACTCGCTGAGGATTGCCCACGAGGCTGCTGCCCTGGCAGGAGCAGCAGAGAGACGGGTCTTTGGGAGCCAGCCTGGAACAGGCAACAAGCTCAGGAGACAAGCCCAGCACCAGCTCCCAGCACCAGCCAGCACCCAGCGAGGTGGCTCCCTATCCTGCTTCCCAGCAGCCTCTGCCAGGGCAGAGAGGGTCTGAGCCAGCCTTGACTCCTCAGGTGGGGCACCTGGAGGCACCTGGATTCACACAGCACTCCAATGGAACACCCGCCCAGCACCAGTCTCTACTCAGGACACAGCAGCTCTGGCAGAGTGAAGCGAGGGGCTCTCCACAGTCCAGCCGCAGCCACACTGCAACAGCCCAGGCTCGGCTCACAGCACCCGGGGCTGAGGCAGGACGGGGCTCACAGGCCACGCAGCTGCCCAGCTGGTTATTTTTAAACCTCGAGCCCTCTCCAGCGCTGTCATTTCCTCATCCCCTCCCGCACGTCCTGGAGGCTGGTGGGGCCCTGCCGCCCAGCGCCTCCCAGCCCAGCAGCCCCCCCGGACTGGGGAGAAAGCGGCTGTGTGCCCACCCTGCCCTGCTGGAAGCCACAGAGCCCTGGCAGTGGCTGCAGGCAGGATCTGGCCACCCTGCCTGTGCCAACCTGGGGAGAAGACAATCCCCCTCCTCCTGCTGCCCCAGCAGCCGCGGAGTCC
Organism: Baryphthengus martii; assembly: GCA_013396935.1. Classification (NCBI taxonomy): domain Eukaryota; kingdom Metazoa; phylum Chordata; class Aves; order Coraciiformes; family Momotidae; genus Baryphthengus; species Baryphthengus martii. Next base: position 72,723 of record VWZK01012756.1, read on the forward strand.
CGTGGTTACAGTTAACGAACCCCCTGAGCTTATCAGAGCCCCACAGATGTGTCACCCCCACGACATCCCAGCACTGGGTGGCACGAGCTGAGCATCAGGTCAGGCTCCGTCACCAGGGGAGTCTGGTGCTGGCACATGCCAGTCCCCAGGGAGGGGACAGGCAAAGCCCCTGGCCATCAACTCAGGACCCTGCTCCTCTCTGCGTGTTCCCTGGACCACAGTGTGACCAAGCTGGTGGCAGGGACAGCGCGGAGGGGACAGCCTTGGGGGGGGGACTGCCAGCCCCACACTGGTGCAGTCCAGGGAAGACGAGGACCGCGCCAGCTCCCCAAGACACGGGGCTGGTGACACAGGGCTGTGCTCCCCAGTGCCAGTGGCCACAGCCAGGACTGGACCTGCGGCTCCGCACCCCTTCTGCCCAGGCAAGCGGCTGGAGCCCCAGCACCGCCAGTCGCCAGCACAGACCACGGCCTGTCCCTGGGGCACAGCACGGCCCCTGGTATGGCCTGGGGTGCCTGGCAGCTCATGGTGTTCGGAGAGGTGCTGAGGTGCTGGCAGAGGCCCTGGCACCCTCACCCCTCCAGGATAAGGACAAAGCCCTGATTGTTCACAGATCGGCTGCGCTCTGCCCGGCCACCCACCCGGATTAGGTCTGGCAGACACCACGGTGCAGCCGGGAGCCAGCCAGCCCACCCATCCCACCTCAGCCTCCATCCTCAGCCCCAGGGTCCCTCCAGTGCGGCCCAAGGGGGTCCCCATGCCCAGGGAGAGCTGTGCCCCCTCCTCTGCACCAGCCCCGGTGGCACAAACCACCATGCTCCCACCCCATGGCCGCATCTGACCTCCTCTGATCCCTACGTTGCCCTTTGGGTCCCCTGCGAGGCCACCGGCACCAGAGGCGGGTCCTGGCACCTCCGCGGGGCCTGCCCCGGCTCCCCAGGGAATACACCAGGACAGGACAGGCTCCAAGGACAGTGTCCAGACCCCAGGCTGAGGCCAGGATCCTCTCAGAGAAGGACCCTGGAGGCCTCTCCCTGGGTCACTGCCAGAAGCACCCAGTGTCCTGTGTGTGTCCCGTCCCCCCCGCCTAGCCTGGCTGCCACATCCTGTCCCAGCAGCACCCCCCAGAACAGCAGCCCAGAAACCTCCCGGGAGGGAAAACCCAGCTCCTTCCAGCCCCACCCATCCCACCTGGCGGCCACGGCCCCTCTGCACGCTGCCCGCGCCAGCCAAGCTTCGTCCTGCAGCACAGACACTGAGATGGACTCCAGAACGGGAAGGAACGTGCCCAGAGCCCCGGGGCTCTGCCTGCAGGTGCAGGGGTGACAGGCTCCAGCTGCGGGGAGGAGGGGGCAGGGAGGGACCCCAAACAGGCCAGGGCTCCCTAATGAGCTGCAGGGCCCGATGGGCACCCCTGGGCTGGTCGGGACACGGCTGCCGAGCCCAGTGCCCCTCAGTCCTGGTACCACCACACAATGGGAGACGCTGCTGGGAGCAGGTCGCTGGCACCTCGGCCCTGTCCCCACTCCCAGGGGTCTCAGCAGAGCCCTGGCCCAGGGGAACATGTCCTGGGCCGCTCTCCCAGTCCCCTCTGCACGGTGGTGGCCCTTGCCTGACAGGTCCTTTGCCCCGACATCGTTCCTGCAGCACAGACACCCTCATGGGGTCTGGCCCTGGCCCCACAGAGCTCCCTCCCCCAGAGCACTTGGGGCTCCCTGTCCCCCAGGCTCTGTGGACCCGTCGCCCTGCGCCAGGCGCCTGTCGGGTGGCAGGACAAGGTGCCCATCGGCCCCAATGGCAGCTGCCTTCCCCATTCGGCACGGCGGCCACTCACTTCGAGGTCCTGACAGCGGAGTTGTGCAATTTCCTCTGGAATCTCACCCCTCACTTCCTCCCAGAAAAGCAGTGCCCCGCTCTCGGCGCAGCAGAGCCCCAGCCAGCCCAGCCAGGGCTGGCAGAGCCAGGTGGGCTCCGCTCCTGCAGCAGCAGTCTCACCCTGCCAGTCCAGCTCCCCGTGACGGCGTGGGGGCTGGGGGGTCCCTCTGGGCCAGCCCCACGGCACTCAGCTCCCGCTTTGGTCATGGCAGCCGCGCTGGCACCAGCTCCACGAGCAAAGCCCCCGTTGCTGCCAGCCCAGGGGCCAATATTGCACCCACAGCACAGGGAGAAGAAAAGCCCCAGAAATCAGCCTGTGCCAAGGGCGCGGGGTGGCCACCATTGTGCTGCAGCCATGGCACTGAAGAGCGCCAGCTGCCAATAGAGACATGTCCTGCCAGAGGCACTGCACTGGCAGTGGAGTCTGGCCATCTCCCAGCTTCCACACTGATACTTTGGGAGCCTGACCCACAAGCACTGAGCCACCAGCCAGCGCACAGTCGGGGACAGTGGAGTTGGTGCCAGGAGTGCAGGGCAACTGGGCCCTGCTGAGGCTGCCAGAAGAGCACCGTGGAGCTCCTCACCTTGGGGATAGACCCAGAACAGCCTGGACTGCAGAGAGCACATATGGGACCATGGTCCCTGCGCCGTCACCATGCTCTCCTCACCCTGTTGGCAGGAGGGCAATGGCTCCGACATGGCCTGTGCACTGCCCTGTCCATGGTGAGGACAGGGAAAGGCCCCGGCTCCATCCAGCTTCTTAACACCCTGGAGTCCATACAGCAGATGCTGGAACGGCTGCAGCAAACGGGTGCAAACGTGGCAGTCCCGCTGCCAGAAAGAGCAGCCCCCAAGCTGGCTCCAGGGCTAAGTCCAGCGGCTGCCAATCACTACAGAGCTGGCAGAGGACACCGTGCGTGCGGGGACAGGGAGGCGGGGGACTTACTGGGCCCAGGTTGAGGAATCCATGCTTCCTGGCCAGCCTGTCAGCCTCCTGGGGTCCTGCAGGGACCAACACGGCCCAGGTGTTGGTGTAAATATGCTGGGTCAGCACCTCCCGGGCCAGGAAAGTGAGGGCAACCACCAGTGTCCAGAGCAGGAGCAGCGAGCAGGGCCTCAGATCCATCAGAGTATCAGGGCTCCTCGAGCCAGGGAGCAGGAGGGTCCCGTCCCAGGAGTGGTGGCGGGTCCGGCGGCCTCCCTGCGTCAGCACCCAGAGGCGCGCCGGGGCCCCTGCTCAGACCCAGCCAGCATGGGGACAAGCCCGCGGCAGCTGGGACGGGGGACGGCAGCAGGAACGGACCGTCCGGGACAACAGCACAATCTGTGGAGAGACAGAAGAGCAGTCAGGCCCTGGGTGCCTCTCCTCAAACATGGGGAGGGCTCCACCAGGCGGAGCCGCAGCTCCGGCACTGGGCGAGGAGGATTCGGCACAGCACCCACCACCCCCAGCAGGCAGCCGGACGGGGCCCCATGGAACAATGTCGGGGGCTGGCTCCGCAGGACACTCCGTGGTCCCTGCCACAGCGCGGAGCCGCTGCTGACCTTGCCTGTAGTCCAACGTGTGCTCACAAACAGCAAACCAACCGGGAAGGGAGAAGGGCACTGGAGGAGCAGGGAGGCGAGGCAAGGCAAGGGAAGCCATGCCGCCCGACGCCGCCAGCAGCCCCTTAACCAACCGGGACAGGCCCAACCAGGCACAGAGCTGGGAGCAACTGTGCCAGGAAGCCTGCCTCCCCAGTCCCTGCGCGAGGGATCCCAGCGAAACGAGAGTCTGGACGGAGGAAAGCCGGGGAGAGCCCCAGCCCCGGCACCTCCGCAGCCAGGGGTGGCCCCGGCAGGGTCTGCCAAGCGCTGTGCCGCCTGTCACCGTCAGCGGCGCGGCTCTGCCCTTCCTCCGGAGCACAACATGGTGACACCGCTGTGACTCATCCTCCCAGCTGAAGGGAAACCGGCACAGGGACTGGGAAAAGGGGCACCTCAGCACGCACCCGGTGACCTGCCCGCGGGGGTGCCCGGGGACAGCTTGCTCCGCGTCGGAGGGCCAACGCAAGAAGCTGGGAAGGCAGCTGGGGAGTAGAGCAGGGAGTGACCCACCCGGCGTGAGCTTCACGCACGGAGCTCCACAAGGACTCTGAAACATCTGGTTGTGTTTCAGAGTCGGCAGGAGAGATGAGAGCCGGCAGTGCCCGGAGCAGCCCCATCCCCCTCTGGCCACAGGGAGCCCGCGGCGTTGCCAGGGGAGGGGAGCAGCTCCTGGCAGCCGCCAAGACCTCTCCGCAGGCTGCGGCGCAGGCAGTGCCACGACTCGGGCACGCTGCAGTGAGGTCTCGGCGACCTGCGGGCCTGGGCGCTCTGCCGAAGCGGCCCGAGCCACAAGCACCCGCCGAAGGCCGGATGGGAGCCGCAGGGTGTGCCGGGGCCTCATTCACAGTTTCCAGTGGGAATGGCACCCGCAGCCCCCAGGGAAGGGAAAAAGCCACCGCAGGAGCGGCGAGCGGCGCACAACGGGACACTGTGTCTGCCTCGGCCGCCTCCGCACCAGCGCCTCGCCCCCTCCACAGGTCCCCAAGCTGGCCAGTCTCCTCCACCTCGCTGGTGCCAGACCTAGCAGCCACCTCGCTCCCCAGCGATGGCCGCTCTACGTGGGGACAACGCCGAGACAAGCGGGCGCAGAGCCCGGCCCTTCGCAGTCCCGACGCTCCAGGCTGACGGCCCCAGCCCAGCCGGGCACCCCGGCAGCTCTGCCACCAACCTCTGGCCTCCTGCCCTGGGCACCGGGACAGCCCCAGGCTACCGCATCGTGGGCCGCGAGCGGTACCAGGTACCTGCCAGGGCACAGGCCGAGCTCTCTGCTCCACACCGGAGCCCCACGAACGGAACACCGCCAGTCACAGCCGGCACATGCAGGGCGGAAGCAGGACAGGATCCTTCCCAATACCGGTGGATCCCAGCACTTCCCCACGAGCTGAGCCCAGCTGCCACACCGTAGTCCCCAGGCTGGAGCAGCGGCCCCGTGGCACGACCAGAAATACCGACCAGCCCCATGTTGCCGCCAGACGTCCCCATCTCATGGCCAGAGCCACCAGTTGTCCCCAAGGCATAGCCGGAGCCAACGGCGTCCCCCATGGCACTGCCAGAGACACCAGCCATTCCCAGACCCGCAGAGCGGCTCCGGCTCCC
>VWZK01012757.1:0-16390 GCA_013396935.1 Baryphthengus martii
GTAGTAGTTTAGAGACCTAAATTATTGCGTTGATACTTCTTAGATCATTAAGCTGTTTGACTACAATCCTGTAGCAGTTTAATGAAGTGGAAACTACTGCATTGAGTTTGGATGAAGTTTATAGTATGTGTAAAATTTAAATATAGATGATTACCATGCAAGTGTCTTGTGCTGGTCAATAAATGCCTTAGCTCAATTAAGCCTGTATTGTAAATGTTTTGATTTACAGTGCATTTAATTTGTGCTTTTGTTTTAGGACTTGGATTTTGTTCGGTTTATTGTCAACTGTTTTACAGATTATTATCCAAACTTCCTCAGTAAGTATTGCATATTAAATCCTAAGCACTGTAGACTTGTGTAATAAGAGCATTTCATAATACTAGAGATGGTGGGGGAAACTAAGTCATCTTGCATGTGCTTTGTGTGGTAACTGTTGAACACGTGGACATTACACGTTGAGAATATTTTTGTGCTCATAAATCAGCACAATTTATATAGTAAGTAAACTTTACACTCACCAAATATCAACTGCCTTTCCATGCAAAAATAATGCAAGACAAGTTTTTACAGATTAAAAATTTATATAAGCATCTAGCAGAACACAATTGGCCTGTTTTGTGGGAGTTTTTTTTGTGTTTGGTTTTTTTCTTTGCTCCTTGCTACTTGGGTAGAAGCTTTGCAAACTTGCCTGGCGGTTTGTCTTTTAGGAGTCTTCAGAGGACAAAAAATGAATGGCTATAGAAAATTTTAGGGGTGGTGATTTCTTCTGGACAACATTAAGCCGTGTTTGTGAGCACCCATGGAAAAACCTGCACGCTAACTTTTTTTAAGGATAGGCAAACATCTAGTTGTTTTTGCTAATTCGCCTTAAGTGAGTTATATTTTAGGTGAAAATGTGTCTGTAAATTTTGAAATTCTCTATAGTAACTGCTTAAACTTTGAATAATAAATTTCAACTTGCTGATCGAAGTTCAAAACTTATGATCAAATATCAGACTTAAGGACAAGTGCAACATTATAGTTTAGTTTTTTTTTCGTGTTCAAGAGAAATTTTGGGAGACTTCTGAATCAAAATACTCACTTTACAGACTTTTCTACTAAACCAAAGAAAGCTTGGAAAAAAATTGTAGATTTATGGATTCTTGCTGTTTTTCTCTTTGGGAAGAAGAGGTGCTGCATATACTTGTTAAGCTTTTGTTTCTGTTCAGTAGTTGTTTTTCTACATAAGGTTGTGATCTTAACTGTCTCTGCCTTGTTTGGGGAGATTTCTTGTTAGTAATAGTGTGTCGGAGAAGTGTATAACTTAGATTTAGCTGTTTTCCAAGGAAACAGCTGATGGTTTATATAGTAATAGAAGTAGGCTTACACATGTCAAAATTAGACAAAATGGCTTCTACAGAGAAGTGAATATGGTGGTTTCTAAAACTGAGCATTCACTCTTTACATGACCATTATTTCTGTGCTTTCTTTAAAACAGAGACATACATAACACTTCGTATTCAGATTATTTCTATTTCTTTTTGTCTTTTCAGCAAAGATAGTGATCTTTGAAATGCCGTGGATAATGAATGGTGAGTTGTTAGAGTTTTTGTGATCATAATAAATTTTAAAAATTAGTAGCATAAATAACATTTTTCTGCTCTGTGTAGATACAACTGAGTGGTGGACTTTGTTAAACATGCATCTTCAAATCTGTAATTTGTAGGTTACATGCTTTGGTATACTTTGCATACCTTGTTTTTCCTTCCAGCATTGTATTTTGGATCGTACTGTAAATGGAGTCCATATTCATTCTACTTTCTTTAAAGCATAGGAGACCTTGATAAATAGCCTATTCCTTCAATGTTTCCAACTGTAATCCTTTCAAAGCTAGATTTGTTCATAATTCAAGAATACTGTCATCAACAAACAGTGGACATTTAAAACCAGCCAAAAACTAGGATACACAATTTTTAGTAGATGTCTGACACTGAACACTGGAATTGTTATGTATGTTTTGATGTGTGTCCATACAATGGAGTACAGGATGAGCATGTTATTCCTGTGTGTTTTTACCATATTAATATATATTTTTATGCTGGCTTTATATTTTTCTGTATATTCATGTTTTACCATCACTGAAATAATTGTGGTGTTTGAAAATACTCTGCAGATCTAAGAGAGTCTCCTGTTAAAGCAGCAGGACATTTCAACTAGGAGTAGTGTAGGTGTACCTCTTCTAGATTCTCTCACTCAGGTTTGGGAATGTAGTTGGATTTACCCCTTCAGTACTTCCTGGGCTAAATTCCAAGATAACAAACTTGTCATCTGTTAAATCAGAGATACTCTTTCCATGAAAATCTGTCATCTGTTTGCATTCATCTATGGAGAAGTGTATGTCCATGAAATATTTTCTTTAAGTGATATTCTTTTCCTTGCACTGTCTATCCCTATTAGATATTTTCAGAGCAGGGCCTCTGATGCCTTATGGAATGTAGCTTACTCGTGTTCTGTAAAGTCTCCCAATACACTGAAGAAAAAACACAAAACAACCCAAACCTTTCCTGACAACTTATGTATACCTCTTGTTTTTCATTTGTTTGTTTGTTTTTTTAAAGCTGCTTTTAAAATTGTGAAAGGTTGGCTTGGCCCAGATGCAATAAGCATGTTAAAGTTCACAAACAAGAGTGATGTGCAGGAATACATCGGTGGAGAGTATCTGCCACCTCACATGGGTGGAACTGTAAGTATATTAACATTTTTTAGTTTTTTTCGTGATAGATTGAGACATGCCTATATAAATTACATATGCTGGGTTGAGAGTTGGCTCTTTATGGATGTGGAATTTCTTGAAATTGTTCTGCTAATGATAATTTGTAAATTACATTAATATAAAATATTCATGAGAATTTGATACCTGGTGGTCTTAAGTACAGAAATAACTTTTCTGAATCATTCATTGACTTTCAAGTAATTGGAAACCACTTAGTTTTTCAGACCTTTAAAAAGAAAACAGTTTGAGTGTCATGCTTCCTTCTACTCTTTTTTTTTTTTCTCCCACCTGATGTGTTAGAGAATATGTGTTGGTTTATGAAACAAATTCTGTGAACAGAAAATAGGTTTCATAGTCCTCAGTTTTCATCCTGCTCCAAAGCTATGATTCAGTGAAGACAATCATATTGCAATTATCTTTTTCTTTGTTCTAAGGCTGCATTTTAAGACACGGCTGTAGAAGATTCTTTTTTAAGATTATAGGGAAGCTTCAGAGTATATGACAATCCAGTATCACTTTAACAGAACCTGAATCCAATTCTAGTGCAATCGAAATAGCAAAACAGCACAAGCATTTGTAAAACAAGTTTCACTTTACAAACTGATCGATTGGTTTTGTGAATAACCCTTAAAATAGAATTTGCAGAAAGCAGATATTTTTTTCTTTAAAATATTTGTAGACCTTTCATGGTAGTGGAATGAGCCCACTGCAGAGGAGTTATTTTCACTTGTCTTTTTCCCTGTTTTGTTCCAAAGTGTTTTGGAGTTACGGCAGTAACGATATGGAGAAAAGGAAGACTCTGCTTCATCAATAGTTGGAGAGGCTATGTTCTTTTTTTATATAAGCTCAAGGTAGAGTTCTGGTAGCCAGAACATATGAAACTCATTTTGGCAACAGAAAAGACTTAAATTACCTTGTGTTACAGTCAAATAAAAATGGCAGCCTTAAAAATGCTTTTGCACAAGACTCTTGAAGTAAAGATACTCTCTTTATGTCTGGAAAGTTGCTGCTCAAACTTCCCAGTCTGAAACTTTCTCACGTTAAAGCAAGCTGAAATTGCAGAACTCCAGAAGAGTGCGTTTAGAGAAAGGCTGATGATGTCTGAAGTGGCTTCGGTAAGGATTTGAGTGGAGTATGGCAGTGGTGCTGGGCCTAGGTCTCCTGGTGTTGTCCTGTTATTGCAATAGAGGGAAAAGTTCTTTTCTTCCTCCTTAGAGATGAGTATCTCCTGTCTACTTTTTAGACCATTACACTTGCTGGCTAATTACATCTTTAGAGAAAGAACTTGGGGCTTTACTAAATATCCTGTTAAAGTGTCTGGTTGAACACATAGTCATCCTTTGTCCTAAAAGGTCCCGTTACCAGTTGGTGATTGCTAACCAAGCTGGCTTCTTGTAGCCCATCTTCTAAGGGAATTAAGGAGTTCCATAATTGTGGAGGCAGCTTATCCAAACCAGGTTTTTTGTGGTAGTAAATTGCAATAACAGAAATAAATTAGTAGTATAGGAATAAACTTGCTTGTCAAGGACTCCAAAGACTTTGACAGTTTCAGAAATACAGCTCTATCTCTAGGTATAAAAGACCAGATGTTTTGTCGAGCTACCGAGTCTCTTTTGTATTTAGCTGCTTAATGACCGTTTTGAACTTCTAACTTCAGAGTTGTCATCTGGAAGTATTGTTAGCAGATACTCAGACTCCAAATTTGTGCTCTGGATCTTTCTTCCAAAGATTTCTCCAGTGCATACAGTAAAGTCAGACCTGTTTGCTTGGGGTTTTTTTAAGGGATTATCTGACTTGCACAAATTAATTCCCTCCATTCTTCATTCAAGTGCTTGAGTTTGTTGTTTTTACCTCCTTCCAATTCTCCTTCTGTCATCTTTGGTTTCCACACATTTAGGAACTGATCATCATATTTACAGCTAGCATAATACAAGCAAAAAGCACAACATATCTGTATATCCTTTGTACTCAATAGAGTAGCCATAAATGGATTTTTTTTTTGCTGTATTCTCTACTGGGATCCAACTTGGAAAAGCCAGATCTTGCCAGTTGTAAACAACTAGTGGAGTAGGTCATTTGCCTAGTTACTTCGTAAAGATAATGTATGTGCAGTGAAATCTTGGGTAGTTAAGAAGAATGTTAGATACTGGTTTTGGAATTTAAAAAAACCCAAACATTTTGGAAATAGGATTAATAATCTTGAATTTGCAGTAAACACATAATTTGCTTAATCCACGTCCCCATAGGAAGTCTTCAAAGGTTCAGTATCTCAATCAAGCTATCTTTCAGTATGTTTTGTTTTTACTCTGGTTCAGGGTCGCTCAAAGGACAAATCGGAGTTTTTTCTTGGCATGGATTAATTATGGATAATGGAAACTTGAATTTTGCAGAATTTTGGAATATAAATTTAACATAACTCCCATTCCAGTCCTCATCAGTGTCTGTTGGCTGTGGCTATTGCCATATTGCTGATCAAGAGGGGCTGCACACCCTAGCATGTACCTAGCTTTGAGTTTTCTTGTCCACAGTGCACAGAGGTCCCCCTCTTTATAGCAGATTTGTCTCGGAGAACTTGTCAGAATCACCCAAAAGAGATCTAGGCGCAAGTCAATGATAAGCAGCCAGGAAAATTAGTGTTAGGTGCCACTCACTAATCATTTTTATTTAATAGATGTATAAGAAGTCAGTGCTTTTTCCTGGATTCCCAATTTGTTTTCCACACTCTACCATTTCCAGCTGTTGATACAGATGGCAGAACAGTCCAATTTCTAACGCACACATGTTTATGACTGGCCAGGGAGATTCATCGCTTCTTCAATAACATTTTGTGTAAGAATGGTGTATATACAATGTTCACATTGGTGCAAGACACGTACATACAGTAGGGTTTTATTTTGATTTTGCCCAATTTTTCTTTGTCAGAGATGGGTTTAACAAGGATGAATTGCTCAAGATTCCCTCCACTGGTGCGAATATTGAACAATGTGTGCAACTTAGAACGATTTGTGTTTCACCTGGTTATCTGAATTGATAGCCTGTGGCTTGTTTTCTTGCAAGCACCTTTTTATAGATAAGCAGCCTGAAGTTAAGATATCACTAGGCGTTTTGCATGTGATTTTTGTGGCAATCGTAGAACTTACTGCTACCCTAAGATATCACTACCACAATTGCCAAACATAGGAAAGAATCTACACCTGCTATAAAAGAAAGCCATTAGTCTATGCAATGGATGCATGAAGCATTTAGTATATGTCTTGTTTAGTTGTCTGAGGTTTTCATACTGATAGTAGATAAATCCGTGTCACTGAAACTTATGGACTGTTACTGGAAAGTGTGGGACTTTGAGTTGTCCCAGTAATGAAGTTCTGTTCAGCTGCTGAAGCTATTCAGCGTCGTGGATTAATGTGACCAAGTGAAATATGCAGCAAAATTAGCATCTCTTTATTGAGGTCACTTTGTCTTAAGCCCTTCATTGTATGCTGGAAGGGAGTAAAAAGACTTCTTATCAGTTTGGCTAAGGGTAAGCTGGTTATTTCTGCCTTGTATTTGCAAGTGGAGACTGTCAATATTCTGCAAGACTACTGTAATGTTTCTGTCTGAAGACTTCTGATGGTAAATTAGTCTGTTGCTGACACTTAAAACTTGTCCTTTAGATCCTTAATAGGATATTACTTGAGCCAGTAGATACCTGTTTCATTCACCTGAAGATCTGTGACTATTGCTTCATCCTAAGAATAGGAGAGATCTAGGCCTTGCTTATAGATCAACTGAAAGTATATGGGTTTGTTCTTCTCTGAATGGCCCCATCTAAGGTTGGGGTTTTTTTTATTTTTCTCCATAACACATCACACTATTCTTTGAGCAAACATATTTGCTTATGAAGAGCTCCCTTGAAACACATTTTTATCTCTGCTGGTAGCGTAGTTTGGGAACCATGCACATGGCAGGAGTTAAAGCTTTGTTATTTATCCCTTCCACTGGAAAAGCTGAAAGACTAATTCACTTTACTTGGGATTTTAACTGTTTGAAAATGCAGTAGGAACAGAGATCTCCGTTTAAACGCATTTCTAGCATTAGATATAATAAAACTGTTCTGAGAATGTTAAGAGAATTTCTAGTTAGCCAAAACTGTTTGTTTTTTACTGATCTTCCAATAGAAAAGATACTTTTTCTATAGAAGCATTGAGAACTTAAGCGTGCTGTGTATTGATTACTCAACTGTCTTGAATATGGTCTTTTAAAATGATTTGGCATTCCAAAGACTGAGGTCTGGAGTTGCAGAACATATTAAAGGTTTGTATACTAGGTTAAACTTGAGGGATTGTTAGGGGTTGTTTTGTGGTTTGGGAGGTTTTTGTTTGGCTTTGTTTTTTAAACTATGGCTATTATGAAACTAAAACACGAAAAATTGAAGTTTTTCATCACCTCTGGAAGATTCTTTAGCAATCATTGTCATAGGTTTGTTCTTCATTCTAGGAAAAATGATTTCAAAACTTTAACATTATGACTCTGCTGATCCTTGATAAACCAAATTCTGCAGTTCTGCTGTGACGACAAATAACAACAGTAGTTACAATCATCCAATGAAGCTACTAAATTGCATTTATTTGCCTGTTAATGATGATAAAATAAAAACTATTGGAAGTGTCAGCTTTCTGACCAGAGGTCAAACTTAAAAATGGATAAATGAAATGTACCAGTCATGTGAAACAAACAAACAAATTTTAAAAATTGCTAGTATTTCCATTAAAAAAAACACTAGAGAAGGCACTTATCTTCCTCCTAAATAACTGGTCCTTTAAAAATCTCCTTATGTTTTAGGATTCTTTCAAGTACAGTTATCCTCCATTGGTGGATGATGATTTTCAAACTCCTTTGTGTGAAAATGGGCCCATTACTAGTGAAGATGAGCATGAAAGTAAAGAAGAGATAGATACGGACACCAAGGAGACTGGGGAGCTGAATGAAGAACAAAACCTTAATCAGAAAAAGGTATCTAACTCTGAAGGTTGAGGCAAGGCTAGTTAAATGGTTACGAAGTGGGACATGAAGCACATAACTTCTGTTTCTTGCCTGACTTTTGCTTTCTATGTTGTGTTTTTTAACATTTTTTTCCTGCCCTCCAGTTTGGCAAAAACTCAGTAAAACTGAAAATTTTGCTTATTTCAAGTTTTGCTTCTTAGTCTGTTGAGACCAGTTTCATGCTTTTGAAGGAGTAAAATGCTTACCAAATATTTAGTGTATCTCTGGAATATAATGAATTGTACAGTAAAATTTAGGAGGTTTTTGTGCTTTGTTTTCAAAGATATGGTTCTCTGGTTGGTTTATTTTTAATCTTAGGGTATCTAATGGTGTACATGCTAAAATACATCTAGTTTTCTCAAATGCTTAAGTCAGTATGTATATGAGAAAATATGAGCAGTTAAATATTTATCCCTCACTGGATGTTAATTTGTTTTCTTAAATTATTGATAAAATCTCAACATATGAAAGTGTTTGTTTTTCTTACAATTTCTCCTGAGACTAAATGAATCTCTAATCCATCAGTTCTGTTTTAGAATATAGTATTCCAGCATCACAGAATGTTGGGAGTTGGAAGGGACCTCGAAAGATCATCTAGTCCAACCCCCCTGCCAGTGCAGGAACCTAGAGTAGGTCACACTAGGCATTGTTTTGCACAACTCCATATGACGTGATACTTGGAAATATCCAATGATAGTGGGGTTACCACCCGTGAAAACAGGAAAAATCTGAAATTCACCACTGCAGTGACATAATTAATTTTGGAATATGAATGACAAAAATTTGTTTAATGGAGTAGAATAATAGAACAGTAAATGAAACTAAAATTGTAATAAGTTTTTGTCAGAATAATTTGAAACACAGTAGTCCAGATATTCTTTGCAACTTGACCAGCTGTTCAAAAAAGATATTACTGGCCTTAAGATCAAAAGGAAGCATTACATAAACATGGTAACTTCCTGACCATTGGGCTCAGTAGTTTGTTTTGGTTGTAGCATATTTTCCAAGCTCTGATTCTCAGATACAGAAAAGTGGAAATTCGTGCTCGGCATGTGAGTTGGATTTGGTGCTTAATTGTCTCAGTGATTTTTGTCTTTAATTTACTTGATTGACCACAGCTTTCTACTTATGATTTTTTTACTTTATTTTCACTGTTAAAAATAATGTTTTGGTCTATTGTATTTTATCTCTTATACAATATAATCAAGCTGCTACTCAATCTTTTCAGTGAACTAAGATTGACATTTATGCTCATCATGTGTCAATTAATCTTAAGGCATGTTTAAGGCCTTACCTTTAACATACTTTTAATTCAGACCATATCTCATAGTTTTTGTTTCTGTAAAAAGTAGATCATTGTTTTGCTTCAACTTGCTATTCTTCTGTTCACACATTTAAGAAAAATACTTACTATTTCTTCCATAGCAAGTACACCGTTGTTTGCCACTGCAATGATACATTCTTTTCCAAAATGTATTTTTTCAGAAATACTCCCTTTTTGTCTCAATCATTGGCATTTCTTACTTCAAAGTTAATTATTTTTACTTGACTGTGTCTTAATCTAACTATTCAAATATATATTTTTTTAAGGCCAGCTTCCAAACTAACAGTTTTCAAGTGATCTGTGAGATATTGTCTTCATTATTTACTGCACTACCAGTCTTGTCATTAAGAATTCATCTGATTTATATATGCATGCCTCCTCTTATCCCATAGAAGGGCCTAGTTCTTTCCACAGAATAGAGGAAACCAGAGGTGATAAACTTGGTTAGTGTCTGTCCTGTAGATGTCTCCACCTTTTAATTTGTGCTATAGTAATATTTTCTCTGGTAATTTAAATTAGATTTATATAGAATAAAGCCCAGCACAGAACTAGTGCAGTGATTTACACACTAACCTTTTACCATAACTGTCATTATTAAAAAAAAAAAAATCAAATAGCTGCGTGGTTTCTTTTTAAAACCTATTATCTGTAAAACTTTGTATTCCTTTAATTCCCATACTTCAAATTTACTGTGCAAGCATTCTTTTTGTGTGTATCCTCTGTATTTTAAGTGGAATAAAACCAGGGCTAAGCAAGCTATTTCTAGCTGATCTTGAGTCTTGATGTTGATAATTCTTTCAGTCTTCAGTATTTTCCCTCCCCCCACCCCATTTAGCACTTAATTCCAGAGTTCTTTCATTTTTTTAAATAATATGTGCAAGCCTGCTGACATGTGTTTCCTTAATGTGATAGAAGACAACCCTCAGAACCTAAGATACCTGCAGTTTTGGATGCATCAGTTCAATCCACGCTATTTCTTTTAAGTTCTTCAAGACTTCAGAGTTCCATCTAAAAGCAGTGAAGATATGTTTACCAACTCTGCAATAAAGTGTGGAATTGTTACTGTGTTTTCTGTTACAGTGACTTGGGGTGTCAGTTTTAATTGAAGTTCTGCAGTGGAAGAATAACTTTATAATCTTAAATATTTAAAGTACTATAACTTAATGTGTCTGGAGTCTTCAAAAATAACCGATTTGGGCATTAGGGAAGTACACAGGGGAGAAAAGCTAAACAGAAGCTTTTTCATGCATGTTTAATACATTATGTGACTTCTATAGCAAATGATTTTATTCAGTGGACTTCAGCAGCTTCTGGGAATGAATGCATATTAAGTTTGGTCTGTAATACTCAAACTGTTGCCATAAGCCTCCTCATATTCTTTGAAATGCCTGCATGATCTTTTAACATGTTATAACCCTTATTTCTACTTAATAATTGCAACTATCATTTTTACTCAGATGAATTCTATAGAACAAATTTCCAAATCAGAGGAAACTGATAAAACAGAGATCAAACCAAAAAATGTAAAGAAAGCATTAACCACTTTTAAAGGACCTTTATTACATATCAGGTAATAGTATTTTTTATGATATGGCTTAGTAACTGGAGTGAATATAAAATAAGCTATTTTTTTCAGACTTAGAGGAAGAAAAGTGTTAAATGTTCTTTTAAAAATGACTTTTACAAAACTCAAAATGTTTCTTGTTTTGAGTTTTTTAGTGGATCTTCTGGTGTCACCATTGGCATGCTTTTTGTACTCTATTAATAGTTGTACACTTCACAGAATCCTAGAAGCATTTCATGGTTTCATTTCCATTGAGAAGCTGTCATTGAGTTTAGATAAACCTGTGCTTATTTGTGATGAGAGCAGTGATTTGATGTAGATTGCACTGGCTTAAGAAAAACCAATGCATTCACTTGAGACATCTTTCACTTGTAAATCTTGCTTGAATTCTTTTAACTTAAGGTGGTGTAAATGTCTACACTGGTAGTTTGCGCCCATTAAACTTAATAAATGGCTCCAATTTATTTTGTTGGGGAAGTGCTCTGTATAAATGTCAGCATCTTCTGAGCAGATATGCCATTTTGCAGCTAATCTGCTTTTTATCATTAAACTAGGAAAAAATCAATTAGCCAATATCACTTTTTCTTTTCACTGCCTTTCAGGTTAAGATACGTGTTTAGAAATTGATTTAGATGTTAACTTTTATTTTCACTTCCAGTTTGCTATTAGATGAATGAAGAAAAATCTAATTTATAGGTAATTCCTTAGCTAATTTTGTAAGTGTTGTACTTAATTAGTTTTGGAATGAATTTGAATAATGACATGCTCATTATCATCACAGATTTACTTTGCACATGTTAAATTTTCCTGGTTTTGAAATGGAAATTCTTTGTTCAAAAACCTCCTCTGTATAGACTTTTTTTTTTACGGCAGGACAAAGGCATAGACTGCAGGATTGTGATTTTAAAAAGTTTAAAATTTTCTGTCCCTATGATAAAAGCAGCTGTGTTCTTCTGTCCACTCCTTAACAAAAAACAACAAAGAAACAAAACAAACAAAACCACCAACAACCCCCAAAACAATGAAAAACAGCCAAACAAACCCCAAAACCCACCAAACTAATAAACAACTCCAAACATGACCACCACTCAAAACCACCCCACAAACCTTATTTCTCTTGAACTATTTTAGTATTTAAGTTCTCCTATTGGAAGGGAAGTATTGGAGTGGATGTAAATTGCACAAAAGAATAAACTTGGGCCAGTATAGAGGTGTTAGTCAATACTTGTAGTCTTGCTGTCATGGAAAATAAAATACTGGTGTCTCCCTTCTCCTTGTTGTTTGTTTTTGTTGGTTTTATGTGTTATTTTGTTGTTTCGGTTCTTTTAAACTCTTGAGAGTATGTCCAGTTGTTGCTCTAATTAATAAATTTTAACTGTAGGAGCAAGAAGTAGTTTTTATTTCCCCAGAATCTTTTTTTTCTCAGGACACTGAACTAATAATATGCCATTTATAACTTGTCACAGCCACCTCTCTCAGAGGCTCTAAGCTCTGCCAGAATAGTTTGTGTCCTTGCTGTTACTATCATTGCCCTGTGAAGGGAGCAAATTGGAACCTGGCTGGGAAGGTGAGGCAGAGCAGCTCTGGCACTGTTATCAGTGAGGCCTTTCTGTGCCTCTTATAACTGCTGCTGTAGAGAACTCAGGCCTCCTTAAGCCTCCTGCCAGGGGTGTTCCTTACCTGTCACTGCTCAGGATTGGTGGCTTAACAAGAGACCAAAACTTGGTACTTGTACTCTTGTGTTTCTATTTTTTTTGTAGCTGTACTCACTAGTAATCTATTTCCTTGGTTTAGATCACTACTGCATTTGCCTTGTACCTTAGTATGAAAGACTGGTCTTCATTGACCTTTTTCCTCAGTAGATGAATTTATTTGGTAAGACAAAAAGCAGTTTCCTTGTGCTGTCAGATGACTAGCTCATGTTGTGGAGTATTTTGAGATGAGAATTTCTAATACAAGGTGACATGGTTACCTCACACACAGAGTGAAGAAAGCAGTGTTTGTGTAAAAATAAATAAATTATACCTTAAGGGTTCGTTTGAAATAAAACATCCTGCCCACCCAACAGCTACACACCACCCACCCCTAACACTGTGGAAGTGGTTGATTCACAAGAAGAGACAGCAGTGACCCGCAAGCCCCAAGCCAGTTCTTCTTGTTTTGTTTTTGTCAGTAGCCACAGTTGGTGGTAGAACGAGAAAGATCAGGCTCTTGGGGTTCATGAGCAGTTTTTGTGGCTTGTGTTGATGCTAGTTAGTGCTTTCCTGCCTCGGTTGTGGTTCATCTTGCATTTACTGTAGCACGTAGCTACAGTAGTATGCTATTCAGATAACCAAAATACTTTAACTATAATCCTTCCTTTCCCTACTCTTTTACTTAAGTTGAGAATTTGGGACTGAAGAAAAACTGAGAGAAGGGGATACAGTTACCGTAGTAATAGTTTTAAACCACTCTGTTTCTTGCCTCAGAACACTTCCTCCTTCCAAACTAAAAAAAAAAAGTAAAAAAAAAAAATTGTATCATGTGGACTGCCTAATGTGTTGTAAAACAGGCACCCGACAAAGTCACCATTGGATTTTGCTTTTAGCGTGGGTGATCAGGCTTACCCTACAGCACCCAGGTTTTTTTCTTCTCAGCTGTGAGAATGGAAGGATTGGTACTGTAGAAAGAGGTCTTGAGGAGGAGGTCAAACTAATGTGAAACCGATACTCTAAAAACAGGATAAGGGAAAAAGTCTTAAATGTTTTTTTGAAAAGGCTTTCCGTCAAAAGAATATGCAGTTCTGTAGCACTGCATAGTATGGCAGTTCTTTGTGTACACCTAATGTTACATCTTGAAAGAAGACAATTTTTCCTCTTGTTACTTGAGTTTCCTCTCACCTTGTAGTATATGAGCATGCCCTGCTTTTTGCCTAGAAGTGTTCATTTGGACACTTATTCTGAAATAAGTTGTGTTAACTTGATATAGTTTAAAAGACTTCCTGCATGACTCTCCTAATTGCACAAGAATATTAAAAAACAAGCAATAACTCTGTTTATGCATGTGTCACCAGAAGTGTGTGAAGAGTGACTCATAAGTACAAGTGAATTTAGCTGTAGTGGTTGAAACGATTGCCACTCGCGGATATCTGCCGGCTCCTCTTGTGTGCGCTATACCCATTCTAAGGATAATTGTATGACGTGGAAATTACTCCCTGTTTGTGACGCCTTATGCTCTTTTAGTGTAAAGTTGACGCTGCTTTCCCTTAACATACTGCTCTAAGATGCAGTGGCCGAAGCAGCTATTTATGTGTTGGCTAGTTCTGCTGCTGCAGATGGTCATGCTCTTCCGGTTGGAAGAAGTCTAGGGCAGTAATGAGCTGACACAGCTAGATCCACTTGTGGTCGTGAGTCAACCCTGAGCTTCACTACAAAATTTCTGCATTTAGTTTTCACAATTTTTTGATGAAAATATTTATAATGACTGTAGCTGCAGGGTTCAAAGTATTTTATTTTCCTGTATGTGTGATCAGTTTTTTTTCTGTAATAGGCTGTAAATATAACTTGAAGAAACTAATTCTTTTTAAATGTCTTATTAGCCCAGCAGAAGAACTGTATTTTGGATCCAAAGAAACTGGAGAGAAAAAATGTTTGATAGTTCTCACGAATGTCGCTAAAAACATAGTAGCTTTTAAGGTAAGTATTTTGTTTGGCCTGATTTATTTTTAACTTTTTCTTGTTTTGGGTGAGTGGGAAGCAATACTATTAAACCCATTTTTCAGTCTAAATATTTTATTTGAAGCAGGTCAAAGAGATCTTGTAGCTCAATTTATGCTTATTATGTACCACCCGAAGGGGATAATCAGTAGTACAAATCTTTGGAGCACTGACTGGTAGAGAGCTATGGTGGTGATTAGATCTTTAGTGACAGTCTAATGAAAATGAAAAGCTTGCACATTGTAAAAGTCATCTTTTTAGAATGTTTATCCTTTTTAAATCTTGTCTGGGATCAAGTTAGTAATGCTCCAAAATGATGCAGCTCTATCCATAAATGTGAAAGGAATAAATGCTGTTATGTTTGCTTCAGAACTACTGAGTTGATTTGCATCCTGATTTGATTTTCGACCACATTTTTTTGTGTTCTCTTCACACACAAATAACTAAAGTTTCCATACTTTCATATTAAAAATTTTAACAGGCAGTCCATTTGATATTCTTGGCTCTTTTTAAATATGTATATGAGAGAAACCAGCACATGCTAGAAAAGAAAGGATGGAAGTGGTTGACAGAGAGGAAAAAGTGTAATACCAGTATCTGATTACTCCTACAAAATATTTTAAAGACTCTGTGCATTACCATGTATTAAATATGGTATTTTAGTTATTACAGACTGAGAGAGGTTATGAAACAATCACAGTTTGTGCATGCATTTATTATTATTCTTGCTTGGTATTTCTTGTTTATAGGTGAGAACAACTGCCCCTGAAAAATACAGAGTTAAACCCAGTAACAGCAGCTGTGAACCTGGCACATCACTGGATATAATAGTGTCTTTACATGGTGGTAAGTAAAATCTTACAATAGAATTTTAAGTCTGAACAAGTTTTATTAATAGGATGATGCTCTAGTTACTAAGCTTTGTATGGGCTTGCTGGGCTGTAAGACTGACTGACATCCATGTCTACTTGACTGATGTATGAGAATGTTACTATTTGTAAAACAACACAGATGTCAGACAATATTTGAGTAACTGCCGGTACTGATTTACCACTCTGCTTAGGCATAAGCAGCTATTACCTGCTGCCATGCCATTTCTTCTCTTAAAAAAACCCAAAATGCCAGTGGCAGCTCTCTTACTTGTGCTCTATTACAGGTGGGAGATTGTCTGTGGTAAATCAGTTTCCTAAACTGTTACAACGGCAGATGAGTTACTGGAGAATTGATTCTTTACAAAATTCTGGGTTGTCCTTGAACCATTCAGATGAAACTAGTTCTGTTAAACTGCAGAATTTTGGGAAAACTACAGTTAAAGTCATGGAACTTAAGAGAATGATTGAATTATTTTTATTTCTAGTAAGTCTGTGTCCGATGTCCTGCAATAAACAAGTTCTCATTCAAAAACACTTTTGTTCAAAAATTCTTCTATATGCTTTGCAATATTGTCATTATATCTAAGCATGCCTTTGCTGCTTTTTTTTGAGGACAGGTTTTGCAGCTTCTCTGCAGGATCGTTTCCTTATAATGGCAGCAGAAATGGAGCAGTCTTCTGG
The DNA here is from genome assembly GCA_013396935.1 of Baryphthengus martii. NCBI lineage: Eukaryota > Metazoa > Chordata > Aves > Coraciiformes > Momotidae > Baryphthengus > Baryphthengus martii. The sequence continues at coordinate 15,911 of VWZK01012757.1, forward strand.
AGTGAGTGTACCAGAACTGACTCAATTTTGGAAAGAAGTCCCTAGGACCAAAGTGATGGAACATAGGTGAGCATAGGATTTTCTGTTAATGAGGATTTTTTTTTTTTTTAGCCGTTATTATTTAGATGATTGGAGTGCTGGGGTCTGAACCCCAAGCCCTGAAGTGAACTTGACACCTGGATGAATTTCACAACCAGGTAAAAGGGGCTACGGCTGCCCAGGTGCCTCATGTTGTAATCAAGGGCAAGACTAAGTTGGCCTCTGTGGTTGCCACTGAGAAGATCTTTTAGCTCTGCTGCTGGCTGCAACCCAGTAGGCATTGAGTGGTGGGGACACATGCCATACTGGACCTTGATATGAGGGATGGGCCCCCTCTGTTGTGAGAGGACCATCCAGGAGGGGAGGCCAGGCCAAGCACACCCTGAAATGATGAGAACTAAGGTAGAAATGTGAAACAGCTGCCATTTAGGTGGTGATTAG